>JPJZ01001589.1:0-37551 GCA_000750815.1 Pseudogymnoascus sp. VKM F-4516 (FW-969) | reverse complement strand
TAGTGGGGGGGAGGTGAAGGTTGTGAGGGGGGAAGAGGAGGAGGCGGTGCAGGGGGTGAGGCCGGAGGTGCAGAAGGGGAATTGCGCGGTTGCTGTGGTGGCTGTGAGGGCATTTTTGGAGCGAACGGCGGAGGAGGGGGGAAAGGCGTTGAGCGAGGAGAGCGTGAAGAGAGGGATTGAGGGGTTTAAGTGGCCCGGTCGATTTCAGGTTGTTGAGAGAAACGAAGGGAAAGAGAAATGGTGGTGCGATGGGGCACATAATGAGATGAGTATCGGTGTTGCTGGGCGGTGGTTTGTGGATAATGTGGAGAAGGGGGATAGAGCGCGTGTCTTGGTGTTTAGCCAGATTTCAGAGAGCAGGGACACAGAACCCGTCTTCAGGTGTCTGGCTGAGTCGCTGAAGGGAAGCGGCGTAAAACTCATCATCTTCACGACCTACGATCCAGATGAGATGTTCTCGTCCTCTATGGCTCCAGGTACACCATACCTTCCCTCTTTCAAGAAACATGTGTTAACCATACTCCAGATCAACATCTGACTCCGACAGCGTTACCGTCCATGGATATATACGAGCGGGTATGGAAGGAGCTGCACCCGGATGCGGGGATGAGATTCGAACCGCAGCTAGTAGACGCGATGAAGGTGGCGAAAGAGGTCGGGGAGACTGGGGCGGGGGTGGATGTGCTGGTTACGGGGAGCTTGCATCTTGTGGCTGGGACGCTTTGGTATCTGGGAGAGGGCGTGGGAGGTTCGAAATGAGAAGACTGACGAGCCACTTCGTCGGCTTGCTGGAGCCGAGCCTGGGTTGTTTTTATATAGGAGTAGGTAAATCTTAGAATAGAAGGGGGAATGTGAATGATTATTAGGATATAAGAGAGTATCAATACCTCGCGTGTCCCATGTAATTGAACCGTCCTCTTCAACCTTCCTTTCTGTTGCTCTTGCTGTTGGTGGTAGTCTTGTCATCAGTCATCCGCTGTCACCGATAGCTTTGCTGTTGGTTGCTATTGTTGTCGGTTATTCTTACTGTTGTATCAGACCCGTCAACGCCATCGGACTCCGCTTATAATTGTTAGCTGTTGATAAAAACAAGGTAAGTTCATTTCGAAACGTACCTTCCTGCGCCCTGAAGGCATCATCTTCCTCTAACCGCTGTACCAATGTTGGCTTTCGCCCAGAAACCGGCAGCTTACGCTCCTTGCTGTCAGTACTAATTCTGTCGTATAGCAATTTGTAGCGTATCTCTATCTTGCTTGAAAATCTGCCCAAGCCATATCGACATTATCATCTTCCCCGGTTGAACTTGGGTCGTCGCACTCAATTATAGGCACTTTTCCTTGGGTTACAAATGTAGACGGTATAATATTTAGCTGACATCTATATTTTAGTTACACCTCCGTTCAAATCTCCTCTGTAAATAAGTATCTTGGTATAATATAAGAAGCCATACATAAACCTCATCACGTGCAACGACGCCTGCGCCACGAGGCTGACAAGGCTGAGTTGCAGTTAGGCAACAGGGGTTGGAAATGCGGCGGATCCGAAGTAGCGAGCCAATCACAAGGTTGGAAGACTCCAACGACAACTCCAGGCAGATGCATTCGGGGCATCCCTGTGGAACGCCGGGACGTCACCTTGGAGACGTGTGGGTTGGGCGGCTAGGTAGCCAGATTAAGGACGACGTATATCACCACAACGTCGCCAACGACGGTAGCGACAGCTGCAGACATCGATATACCATTACAGAAGCATATACAACGATTACAACGATATGGGCACGACTTTTTAGAGCACGATCACACTCGAATCCACCTACCATCCGGTATCTCTCACAATCCACACCCCGCAATCGAAAATGTCTCTCCTACCATTCACGCTGCCGCTGCAGCGGCGCCTCACAAAAATGTACACAGACACGAAATCTTCTCTCGCCTTCGTTGCCGACCCCGCGCGCGCCGAGGACGCCGAATTGAGCAACCTACACCGCAAACTGCGCATCCAGAAAGACCGCCTTACAACATGGGGTCTGCGGTGGTGCGAAGCGAGCCGTGCGGACTCCTCGGTCGGGCCGGAAGATGCGGATATTGATGAGGCGCTCGCATCGGCGGGCCTGGCTGATGTCGCAGGGAGCGTGATGGCGACCATCAAGGCGGTCCTGGCCGAGGCTGAGCCGTTATGGGCGGCATCTGGGCGGGCGGAGAAGGCGCCGATGGAGAAAGGCGGCGTCGTATGGGATAAAGGGCGCTTTGAGGACCTGGTGCGCGACCTGACCAGCTCGATTGATACACTGTATGATATTTCGCGGGCGCGGCAGAGTGAGCCGCCAAAGAAGGGGAGGAAGATCGAGATGGTGGTTGAGGAGGAGAGGGCCTTTGAGAAGACACGGATGGAGGCACCGAGGGTTATTGATCCGAGGGAGCTGAAGGGGTGGATGGGTGCAGGCGTTGCGCTGCAGTCTGGTGAAAATGGTCTACCGAAGGTGCTGGACATGGGCAAGAGAACCATTCTCTACATGACGAAGGAGGCTCCGATGAGGCCATGGGCAACGGAAGCCGAGGAAGTTTGCTTTCCTGTGATGCTCGAATTTGCCTCCTACGACCCCATCTACTCGATAACCGGCATCTCACCATCAATGACTCGCTTCGAGAAGCTCTTCGCCGGCCTGCAGCGTCGAAACGAGGAGGCCGGGCGACCCGAGTTCGGCGTGTTGAACCTCATTGGATACTTTGAAGAGGAGAACTCTCGCTTTGGACTCGTGTACGAGCTTCCTGCGCGCTTCCCCACCACGACTCTATCCAACTCCGTCGTCTCTCGCCCGTTCTACACCAGACTCGCAGACATGCTGCAGATGCGTGCGCAAGAGCCCCCGCTCGAGGTCCGCTACCGCTTGGCGTACAATTTGGCAACAAGTGTCTTTGACCTGCACTCTAAGGGTGTTGTGCACGGTAACCTTGCGGCGTGCAATATCGC
The DNA here is from genome assembly GCA_000750815.1 of Pseudogymnoascus sp. VKM F-4516 (FW-969). Classification (NCBI taxonomy): domain Eukaryota; kingdom Fungi; phylum Ascomycota; class Leotiomycetes; order Thelebolales; family Thelebolaceae; genus Pseudogymnoascus; species Pseudogymnoascus sp. VKM F-4516 (FW-969). The sequence continues at coordinate 34,581 of JPJZ01001589.1, read as the reverse complement.
TTTCTTCGAGCAGATAACTCCACGCGCCGACGGTGAATGGGTCCACCCTGCCGTCAACGTGCGCCGACCTTACCTGACTGCATATGACCTCTTCCCAGAGCCAGGGCGGCCTTCTGATGCCGCCAATGCTGCCGAAGTTGCATGGTACCGCCATGAGCTGGACCCGCGGCTCACTCCACACACACCGCTGACGCCTGAGTCGCGGTCGCTCGACCTTTATAGTCTCGCTATGCTGCTGGTTGAGATTGGGCTGTGGAGCGTGTCACGGGATATCCGCCACGGCGTTGCTGGGATTGGTATTGCCCTAGACATCAAGGTTGAAACTGAAGAGGTGAATAAGCAGCTCGCGGCGCGCTGCGGGACTGCGTATCTGCGTGCTGTTCAGGCGTGTTGGGGTGCTGTCGAAGGCGAGATGAGTGCAGCTACACGCTCAGATGTGGTGCTGCAGAAGGTGTATGGCAGAGTCCTGAGTTCGTTGGAGAAGTGTTGTGCTATTGAAGACGAGGAAGAGGAGGACATTGAAGACGAGTTGCTAGTGAGTACCATTCAAGTATCGCATGAGGTTTTCATAACTAACCCACCTGCTAGGCCGGCTCATCGCCGTCGGTTAGTGCAATACCTGAAATATCCAAGCCTGAAAACAGATCGGCTGCACCCTCATCCAGTCTCTCATTGCCGAGACACCTCGGGCGAGAGAAGCCACTACCACCGCCCCCGCCGCCACCAAGGCGCCCAAGTAAGGAGGAACAGATGAAAGCGGAGGACATGGAGATCAATCAGATGATACAGACTCTTCATATTAAGCCGGAGCCTATTTCAGAGAAGTCCCAAATTGGTGAGTAGACAAGATCCCAGGCTTAACGTTCCCTTCTAACAAATGCTAGAACACATTGAAGAACCCACCGTCAGACCAAAGTTGAAGTCAAGGAGATTCCCGAGCAACGAAATTATTCAGGAGCATCTCGACCGCTGGCACGACACTTTGATGCCACAGATTAACCATGCCCTCCGGGGCTTCTACCGGAAGTACCCCGAGTCCGTGGAGATTAGTCTGGAGAGCATCGGTGAGACGCCACAGAAAGCTAAGCCAACCATTCTTGTCGTCTGCACCAGTGTCAGCAAGGTAAAGAGTATCCTGAAGCGCCACTTCTCCTACGACTCCGCAACCTTCGGGTTAATGGTGTGCCGCGGCAAAGTCATGCGGTCACGCAAGCGTGCTCCCAAGCGATCAATGGCACGCGACGAAGAGTACATTGAGCCCAAGAACCCGCATCATCAGGAGCGTCCAGCAAATGGAGCCTCGATTGGCGCCTTTGCTGAAGGCCAGACTCTAATGCCTGTCTCCTTTGGTGGCCTAGTTGTGGTTGATGGTGAGCCCTTTGGCCTGACCGTGCACCACATGCTCGATGTCCCAAGCGATTCTGAGGGTGACGACGATGAAGACTACTCTCCCCCCACAGTCCGATCTTCTGACACTGAACCTGGTCCCGCCCCACTCACCTCTGAGGCCCTGGAAGCTTTAGGCTACGAGCTCTCAGACTGCGACTCCGAGACCTCTTCCATTGCGTCTAGCATCTTAAGCGATGAATCCTCTGCTCTCGAGCCAGGAGACATTGACGGTATTGCACCTGACTGCGCTGGGGGGTACCTGGTCACTCAACCTGCCCTCGACGACGTCGACCCCCACATCTTCCCATCTGCCGATACAATGACGCAGGACTACCTCGACTCCTACACCCTTGGACCCTTGCACGCCTCGTCCGGCCTACGACGTCGCTCCTGCGACCTTGGCCTCACACATGAGATCGACTGGGCTCTTTTTCGCTTCTCCCCCGGCCGCGCACCGGGGGAGAACAAGATAGTGGGCGCTCCGGCAGGGTGGCCGGGTGCGTTCATTCCCACAGCGCGGCTGGGTGGGCTGCCTGTGCACGCGGTGGCGCGGACGTCAGGCGTGACACAGGGCTGCATCGGCCGCGCTGTGACGACCGTGAAGCTGAGGGGAAGGCAGACGCCGAGTCAGAGTTTCACGGTTGAGGGCGGGTTAGGAGTGCCTGGAGATAGTGGTGCGTGGGTCCTTGCCGAAGAGGGTGCGTGTGGGCATGTTCTAGCGTGGAGCGAGAGGAAGAGGGTGGGATATTTTTGCCCGATGGAAGTTATGTTTGAGGATATTAAGGGGACGCTGGGGGCGGGAATCGTGGAATTTCCTGGAGCGAGTTGGGTGGAGACGGGGGATGAGAAGGAGGATGAGGCTATGGTTGAGGTCGAGGAGGTGAATATGGCAGATGAGAAGGAGAAGATGGATGACATGGGGTTGTCAGTGTACTCTCTTTTGAAGGGAGGCCAGGTGAAGGAGGAGGTCGAAGAGGTGGACTTGGTAACTGGGATGGAAGGGATGTGTGTCAGAGCGTGAAGCTGTCTCTACATTTTTTGTATTTGGCCTGTGATTGTTTTTAGCGGTGCCTGGAAAAGGGGCGAGGAAGATTGAGATACCCTACTTTTAGAACACGAATGTATGATTGTTTTGCTAGGGTTAGTGTCCGAATATGCGTGCTTTGCAACTTAACTTCTCGTCAGGTTGGAAGGGGCGCCGGAGGGTGGAAGGTGCGCCGCTCGGTGGCTCTTTCCTTTGAAATATAGCTAATATTTCTACAGTCACACACTCCATCAAACTTACGAAGGGAAAGAGCATCGGAGACGCAATATCTGCACCTTCCATGGTTGCAAGGCGATAGCGCCCTGGAATGAGGGTGGCTCACAGAATATGTACCTCCGGCCGCCCAGGGAAACCTTATTCCTCTGAACCACATCAATCCTACGGCTCTTCTCTGCGTGTAGAACCGCGGCAACGTGGATATCTCAGCTCCAAATGGATTCGGACCCGCCGCCGCCTTATGAACCTTCCAGCAGTGATGGTAACGACGCTGGCAATGACGCCGGCAACGATGCCCACAACAATTCGGACGATATCATCGATGGCAGCTTAGATAGTGCCCGCAACAGTTCGGACGATTGGATGGATGACAGTTCAGACAGCGATGTTGCAGGCCCAAACTGGTCTCGCGAGCACCTTCTCGCAGCCCGCACTGCTATCGCCAGCTACCCCAAAGCCACACGCGCCCTGCAGCGTCAGGTTCTCGAAGAACAAGAGATGATACGGCTGGGCATCGAACACCGTGGACCGCCACCTGCGCACAACCCACGGCTAATCGTGGGGATTACGAAACACAGCACACGTTTGGAAAATGAGAAACCGACTACTTCAATTTTTGAGCTTGACATCGAGGAGAAACTGGATGACGCCATCATACACGACAAGTTTGGATGGAAAATGCTGATGCCTGGCCTGCCAGTTAGGATAGATCCGCTGAAGAACGCGTTGGGAGGGGTGGAGACGATGCCCGTACGGAATCCGTCGATACAATGGGGCGCAATGGTACCACGACGCCACTTCCCAGGGGCGGAGATAGAGAGTGTGATCCCTGAGATGAACTTGACGCCGGAGTATGTGGTTCTGAGGCGCCATGTATGCGGGACGGAGTGTCCGGATGATTGTCACGAGGGAGGGGGCGTGAGGACGAAGGGTAAGGGAAGTGCTACGGTTGCAGTGGAAGATGTGGAAGGAGGCGAAACAATGGAGGGCGTGGTGTATGCGCATTGGGGCAAAGACAACTTTGATGAGAGTGAAGACAGCGGATCAGACCAAGAACGACAGGAAAAGTTACGAGAGCAGCAGGAGCTCGAGACAATAGAGACCTTGGAGCATTGCACGATTATAGAGCGGCATCGCAGGAAGTGGGCAGCCGAAATTGGTGCACTGACGGATAAAGCGCGGATTTTGACCGCACGACTCCCTGCTATATGCCTCAATACCATAGAACCGAAGCAAAAGGCGGAAGTGGAATTGAACGATCCGACCTTTTATTTAGCTGGTAAGATGATCAAGCGGTTGGATGACAATAGGAATAGGGCAGATAGGGTCAAGCAGGAAAAGGCGAGGTTGGCGAAGATAAGAATTGGGAAATGGCGAGCACAAATGGCGGGGCGAGACACTACCCACATGGGAGATGAGGCAGGAGAGGCCGTGTTCGAGTCGTTGGTGGATAGCGGGGATACAGACGCTCTAGAAGACGATTTGGACAGTGTGTGGCAGGATTTGAGCAGCGACGAGCCGGCTGCTTTGGCCAGCGATGATATGGCTCCTGGTCCAGCTCCACGGTCACCAGACAAGGAAGAATCTGCCATCGATGACGACAACGTAGAAGTGTCCCACATAGAGGACATAGAGGAGAGTAAACCCCAAGACGCAACCTCTCTAGAAGACGTTCCCGAGGAGATACGCAGCCTTGAAGCTACCTCTCAAGAGACTGCCGAAGAAGAGTCAATCGCCCAGGCACTCATTGCCCAAGCTGCAATCGTCCGAGACGCCACTTCTCCAGACCTTGATCTTCAGGAAGTTCCCATTCTTGAGCGAGAGCCAGAAGAGACCGTTTCGGGAGAAGTCGCGTCTGATCAACGTCAGAGACGCCCGCCACTCCCCTCACACCCCCCGCCATATATACCGCCCACCGCTGAAGAGGCGACGCGTGAAAAGACTACAGTCGAAAAGGCTATTACCGAAGAAACTTCAGCTCAAAAAACCCCCGGTCAAGAGCCAGGACCCAGCCGTAAGAGATCAGCTCCCGAGAGGAAATCCCCAAAGGCACGCCCAGCTAAGAGACAGTCTATCCGCGAATCACCTTTCCAATCTTTAGAACGAGAAGCGCCTCCTCTGTATATATTGCAGCGCGATGGGAGGCTCATCAGAAATCCTCTGGCAGATATCCACAGCGGCCCCCAGGCAGGTAGGCGCTGGTCTGACCCCCACATTGGAGCGCCAATTCCTATCCCACCATCCGACTCAGAGCCTCGCCGTCGGTCTGCCACAATCTCCGAAGGCGTGGAACCTCCAGTCCCATTCTGTTCAGCAGAAGAAGTCCTCCCAAGCATAGGAGACGAGGGCCAGATGACACAGCACGTTGAATACGTTACTGAAAGCCCAACCTCTCCGCCGCCCGCCGAGCCGGCCCAGCAGGATAGAGAGAGGACCCCGCCACCACCACCCAGTCCACGACTTCGCCATCAGTCCTCGCCAGTCTCAGCAGCCTCATACCTGTCTAATCTCTGGTCTTCCTCGGATGACTTGTTTCCAAGCATAGAGAGGTTATCTGAGGCTGCGTCCCCTGCACGCGGAGGAGGCGCCGCCGATGTCACCTCACTGGCCCCATCGCGTGCCAGTACACCTGAACCGCCTGAAATGTCACGAGAACCGACCCGGAGGCGTCCAGGCACATTGAGAGCTTTGACAGAAGCTTCTGATGAAGAGCCTGAAGATCCCGATGCTGGTTTCAGGGTTGTCATTACAACCCCCAGGACAGCGGAGTTTGGGATGCCGTATCGTCCGCTTCGAGGACCTAGTGTATTGAGAAGGGAGTACCTGATTGAAGAAGAGACCTCGGAGGCAGAGGAGCCAGATAGGGTGGCCGTCATTGCCGCCCTTTTCCCCGACCCCCCTAGTTATAATACGCGCAGTAAATCTAGATCTAGTGCCAGCTCAGAGAATCCATCGCCGGCTACCCGGAGCATATTCAGCCGCGAGGCTTCAGGGAGGAGCTCAGAGGCAACTTCTGTTAGTACTACACCAGCAGATTCAGGAGATTTGACGGGCGAGGACGCTGAAGGCGAGAGCGGAGAGAAGGTTGTAGAGGGAGAGAAATTGCTGTCCAGTCCAGCTTTGGCGGTGGATGGAGGTGCCACATTGGGAGATGGTGATCAGATGGCGGATACGTGGCGTGAGGAGGGCGCAGGACGAGAAGGTAGCACTGGGAGCGAAGGGAGTATGGGGAGAGAAGGTAGCGCAGGACGAGAAGGCAGCATTGAGAGTGAAGGGGGGATCCGCAGAGGGCGAAGCTTTGGGAGAGAGGAGAGTGTTACAACAGAGGTTGCGGAAACGCTGGGAAGTTTGGCTGTAGAGAGTGAGGGTGAGAGAGTGGGCGAGGAGGGTGGAGTGGACGAGGGAGCAGGGGTGCTTGAAAGGGTTCTACCTTCGACGGAAGCACCCGAGGAGGCGATTGAAGACGATGGGGACGGGGCGCCATTGACGAGGGTGTCGAGCCATTCATCCACGCATTCATCGTGATGTAGGAACAGCGATGAGCTGAACCAAGCGGTTCCGGAGAGTGTTGGTCCCGGGTGAGATTCTTTTTGTCTTTCAGAGCTGTACTGTACATAGCAGTCTTGACAGGTGTTTTGGTTTTGAGATAGAGTATAGAGTATAGAGTCAGTTTTGCACGCAGAGAGGTCTGTCGTGCCACAGCGCCTGAGTGTCTGATTAGTATATTTGGAATAGATGGCTATTCTTGGACAAAGACTACTTTAAGCTGAACAGGGATATACCGATGGGGGAAGACCCGACTGGGTTATTCAGCACTCCAGCCACTCCAACAGGATGCATTGGGGAATATCCGACTGGCCTGTTGAGCTGTCAACTCCATATGGTTAGGCCAAGGCTTTCCGGGCACTCAACAATGCCGTAAAGGGGTAAGATGTGTGAGTAGGCTATTCCTACTATGCCTGTCCAATTAAGGAGAATAGAGCACTACCCCAAAGATTAAAGGTCCCGTGGCAATTCCCACCACGCAGTTTGAACCCCCATCTGGCGTATTACAGCATATGTAATACAATACAATCCCACGGTAAGTCAGTTAAGTACGTATAATACAGCGCCATGTAACCCTTTTCGCCCCATCCCATCGGTAATTTGGCACGGCTGGGACCCGTCTGATTAGTTATAATGTTCCACCTCAAGACCCCGGGAAGGCTGAGTCCAAGCCTTGTCTCGCACTGATAAAGCACTGATTGGTAGGGCGGCCCTGTGGTGGTAATGAGCAGAGCATGGTATCCCTGGTCCTGGTTGCTGATCCCGCATACCTCATCGTCGATCGGCGATCGTGCATGCTCTTTATGCAATGCCCTCCATTCTTTGGGACTTTGACCTCCCGATGTCGCGTCGCCCCCATCACGCCCATTACCCCCATTACGCCCATCACCGGTTCTTTGGGATTGGGCGTGATTGGGAGTGGGATCCCGCACCGTTGTAGCCATGCCCCCCCAGGTGACGCCTCACTCCCTTTTCTTCCGTCACGCCGAGACAGGTTCTATATTGTGAATTCACATACCTGATATCAACCTCTTCGCTTCGAACCCTTTGTTGGATCTCGTGGGAATCTAGGCGTAGCGTTTTGTATATATGTTCGTTCGCTCCTTCCTCTTTATGTGCCGGCCGTACTTTCCCTTCCGTACACATCCCCCTCTTGCTTCGGTTTTAGTCGAGGCTTCACATCATCGCCAACTTGCCACAAACACAATAGCCATCCAATCCAATTGAGCACTTTTGACGCACGACGGGAACTTTAGAAAAGACCAACCTTTTGCCTCGGCCCACGAAGAAATCCTTCTCAACGCCAAAAAAGCTTCCATACCTTATCTGCTCATCCAGCACCTATTCACGCGCAACGCACACTCGGACCCGCACTCGGTCCCGACCTCAACAGAGACCTGAGACACGCACCCTCACCATCTGAAAGGAGCCACCGCACCGGAAGCCGGAAATCAAACCCGGGTCCCCGAAGCCACTACGAGATATATCCATCACCTCATCCGAAAGCGCAACCCAACTAGCCGTAATGTCTCAAAGCCCACCCCTCTACAACTTCGCCATCCAACCACCGCCGGTCACGCCCCCATCTACCCCCCTCGTCCCTCCACCTACCTTCATCCTCTCTGAATCCCCTATCTCCGAACTCGCCCCGACTGCGAATAACCTCGTCGCTGTAGCCTCGCTGGTTCCGGCGAGCATTGAGTCCGCCGTTGCAGACCTGTCGGGGGTAAGTGGTGATGACCTCGCTGGCACCCTCGCAGTACCTGCCACGCCTCTAGGTGACAGTTCGGGGGTAGGCTTCGTGTTTCGCAACCTGAGAATCGAGAGACCAGGGAATTGGAAAATTCGAATTATTGTGCTGAGGATGAGCGACGAGAGAAATGGGGCTGGTATTGGAAGGGCGCAGGCGAGTACCGAGGGGGCCGTTGTTGGGGTGGAGCTTGTGAGCAGGGTCGTGAGTGTTGAGGAGGGCGCTCCTGCCAATGAAAATATATGTGAGTATTTCTTTATTTCCTTCGAATTTTTCCTTTGCTTTCGCTGGTAACCGTTGGTGGTACTGTACAAGAGAAGTTGGAGTTGCCTCCATTTATGTTAGGTGCAATAGGCTAACGCTAAAGTTGTTTTCTTTGCAGCGGCGAGCGACCAAGGAATATTAAATCAGATGAGCGAGTAGTGTATCGGCTCGCGCAAACCTCCTTGGAAGGGTATAGAGAAGGGCGATCAGAGCCAGGTGTTTATTGATGGTGGGTTCTGTATATATGTTGATAGATTGCAGCCCGTGCAAACGGGACAGCGCGAACCATTTCTTAGATCCGCCTGGTTATAGGGCGACAGCGAATGGTGGATGGCGGCGGTTTTTTTAATTGGAGCAAGAGACAGCGAGGAGTTTGGGATGTTTGTTTTGCTGGCAGCCATGGGCACTGGAAGATGAATGGCCTGGCTGGAGACCGGAAATACGATGCTCTCAGCTGACGAACGGATGGTGGCGGTACAGGGAACGGACACGTACAGCCTGTTGTATCCTACAATTAATAACAGTATAATTCATTAATAAAATGCAAATATGCTATTGCCACTGTCAATGGGTGGACAATGTTGATTCAAACTGAAATGCTCCTCCTATGTCATCCTAGCCACTAGGACTCATGCGTGTCTTCTCCATCCCTCCACAGGAAACCATAACAGAGAAGTGTATTGTTTGCAGGTGCCTAACCAGTCACTTCTAGCTAACTAATATTAAGTTCACTCTTAAGCTCTATAATAGGCGCGATGTTTCTAGGGGCGGGTGAGGGTGGCCGCGTGGGTATTTTTGGATCTATACGCGATGGACGAGCAGTCTCGACCCTTTCAATTTTGGACGAAACCGAGGTCCGCTACACCATGACGTATCTCTAGCCACTAACAGCTCTAAATTTCCATCCCATCTATCATTGAGTTGGAGTGTGTAAACAACGTTGCAGTGATGGATGAACTGCGGAGATGCTACTCGGCCGGGCTCGCGTAGGGAGTAAAAGGGTAGCATCAGGCACGCGTCGTTAGCTACTTGCACTAAACCTCTTACCACAACTACTGCAGCTCATTTACTGGCAGTAGGTGGGGTTTATAGCGACATCGGTTCGAGTTTCTCCAAAGCTTGCCGATCTTATCTTCTGCGTCGGGGAGAGTGCGGGGTTGAGGGTTCGGCTGCAACCTGACTACGGCTCGTGGAAAAGTGGACCATGGTGAATAATTCCAACCCCCTACCGCGGCTTATTACTACTAGAGGAATGTGAGTTGGCCAGCACTTGGCGTGGTGCTGGATTAGGCCTCGCATGAGCTTTAACTACTGCACCCCGGAACTGAAGCCGTTCGAATGTTAGATACAAGGCACGCGGGAAGGAGATCGTACATGAAATGCCAGGCCTAGTTGACTAGACGCAGGTTAGTTTTCTCCAGAGCTTGTTAAAACTGCCATGGAGCACCTGTATTCCGGCAACGTTGCATTCTGGGCGATGGGGGTAGCTGTGCCTTCATTATCCAGTGCGCACGTTTATAAACTATAAAGCTTTGCTATTTTATTTTATCTCTTTAACGCAAGGCCCTGGAACATGCACTGCTGAGAAAGTCGTTCTTATCATCTGCAACCATGCATATCTTTTCTAAAGATGGCCTCCTCAAGGTGGCCGTCTTATCGTTAATCTCCTCCAGTATGCATTTGATTTCCTTGACATAGCGCCTCTAATCTATGTCTTGGATATGCGCATTTTATGAGACTATCAGTAGACTGACGATGTGAACTAGGTTATGGGCGGCTTGTGACAATTCCATCGACTCCGTTCGAGGAAGCTTCCACAGGGGGGGAGCTCCTGCTTCACCGGGTCCAAAAAGTCATTGTTGACAAGCGATTTGCATCTACAGTCAACAAGGATGGGCGCACTCTCATCCCACCGACACTTGCTGAGTTCGCCAAAACTTTCGAGGGAGATCTTCAAACAGCTCTTGGCAGCCACGTTACTCTCCGATATGGCGACAAACCGGAAAAGGGGTCGATATTCCTGACTATTGATACTGATACAGAGTTTAGTGATGTTGCTGGACGTCCTTCCTCCGAAGGGTATTCTCTTTCAGTCACGAAGGAGGGAATTACTATCGCAGGAGCATCTCCTCTTGGAGCCTGGTGGGGGACACGCTCTGTTCTGCAAGCGGCTGCTACTGGAGATAATAAGATTCCGTACGGGACTGGTGTTGATACTCCAGGGTGGGGAACCCGTGGAGTTATGGTATGTGCACAGAATATTCATAGGCTACCTCCCACTGACTTTCTATAGCTTGATATCGCCCGCCATTACTACTCACCAGAGTTTTTGGTCGACATGTGCTCGCATTTGTCATTCTTCAAGCAGAATACATTTCAACTCCATCTAACTGACAACCTCCCCGTCGATTTCACTAAGCACAGTGAAGAATACGGCAACAACGTATACTCAGGCTTCCGCCTATCGTCCGAGGACCCTGCACTTGTTGGTCTTAGCTCGGCAGCGAATGAGTCGTATACCCGTGCCGTCTTTGATGACATTCAACAAAAGTGCGCAGCGCGAGGTGTCACCGTCTTCCCTGAAATTGAGGCTCCCGGCCATGCCCTTGCAATCACCCAATGGAAGCCCCAGTTGGCGCTTGCCCACGACATCAGTATGCTCAACCTGAGTCACCCGGAAACGCTCCCTTCCGTTCAATCTATCTGGGAGACCTTCCTTCCTTGGTTCCACACCGATACAGTGCATATTGGAGCCGACGAATACGACTCGGACTTTATTGACGTCTACATCGATTTCGTCAATGATATGAATAAATTCATGTCTGCGCAGTCGCCGCCTAAGAAAATGTTCAGCTGGGGTACCTTCCCACGGGAACTCAACCAAACTGATATCAACAAAGATGTTACAATCCAGCACTGGACCGGATGGATGGATAACGCATTACCCGACTACCTTAACAAGGGGTTTAAGATGGTGAACTCTGATGATGCATTCTACATAGTAGGAAAGTCCTCAGTAAACGGGGGGTATCCTAGAGAGCTCAACCTAACTCGCATCTTTGCTGGCAACCCTGCCGGGGGAGCGTATGCTCCAAATATCTTTGACGCCAAAAATGCAACAAACAACCCTCCGAGAGACCACCCTGGAGTTCTGGGTCACATCGCGGCTCAATGGAACGATTTGGGACCAAATGCTACTACCGTCTCTGAGGCATATTACGCATGGAGAAACACGCTTCCAGGGCTTGCTGATAAGCAGTGGGGAGGAGATCTCACTCTTGAAGAGTACGAGAGTGTCTTTGATACTATCCACGCAGCTATTCCAGCGCAGAACCTCGATCGCAGTATCCGTTCGCAATCAGATACAATTGTCCATTACAAATTCGATTCCCACCCTAAGAACCTTGGGAAAATCAACGACTACTCAGGAAACGGGTATCACGCCACTCTCCGTGGATGTTCGATTTCTGACTCCGCAGTCAAATTCGACGGCAAGTGCTACATTGAGACTCCACTCCAGAGCAAGGGCAGGAATTACACGCTCTCGTTCTCTGTGAAGCCGACAAGCGACAAGTCAGGTGCTCTTTTTACTGGAAAGGACTCCATTCTCACGACCGGTAATGGCGACTCGAAGCAGGTGACTCTCACTGCTGGGGGAGAGGCCTATTCAGTTAATTACTCTTTCCCAGTCGGCTCGTGGACGGAAGTTAGCCTGATCGGCGCTGGAAAGCAGACCTTCTTGACCGTCAAGACCGAGGGCGGAGAAGCCTCGACTATTGAGATTAAGACCATCCTGGGGATGCTTGGGAATGGACTTTCGCCGGGTGTTATTGCGATTGAGGCTCCATTTGCTACAATCGGGCGCGGCTTTGAGGGGTTCATGAAGGATGTTGTTCTCAAGCAGACTGCTTCTATATAGTAGATTAATAATTATAACGAGCAGAAATAACAATTATATAACAATGTATTATTGCTACTACAGTTACGGGGTCCTGGTGTTCGTTAAGAGCGCGTGCCACAGAGAATGGTCACACAATGTCAGAACAACGCATTGTATTACCCTGATGAAGATCAATGTTACGCAAAGTGAGGGGACGTTATAAACTAAAGAAGTCTGTCTCTACCTTTGAGGTATTAGCTACGTTGAATTTTATCCATGCTCAAGGGCCCGCGATCGCAGAATCAGCATCACTTCTAATTCCAACCCTAATAACGTTTCTGCCCCAGTCACATCGTTTTCGGAAGCAATTTGGTCAGTTTATGTCTTTTGCTGTAGTCATGCGCGTGCTCTAAACTGAACAGCTGTTAAAAACAGGTAATATATTATACCAGCAATGTCTTCTACGTATACTCTCTGGCAGCTAAATCTGACTCCCGAAGAGGTATCTTCTGAGGTAAGAACTAACCAGTTGATTCTTGGCATCTATGGTATGAATCTGATGTGATGGTATTATGGTTAACCTCATATTTTAGGATGTTAATGAGGAGTGGACTGCTCGTTTTGGTGGACTGAGGAGGTGTTGATTGGCGGCAATATGTACGGGTTTATAAGGTTATGATGAATGTGGATTAATGAGATTTAACTATGGATATATCAATGAATATTATAATTAATTCATATACATATGAGATATAATGGAGATAAATATATAATATATACTGGTATAAACTGCAAATTAGAATTGTAACCTACATGAAATTATTAACCCAAGTCATAATTGTATGATTGAGGTCTTGAGGTTTCTTTGGTACGCCAGTGTCGATAGCGCCAAGGACGTTTAGTAATGCAACTCCCAACTAGCTGCGAATCTGTATTTTACCCGGCCCACAGACTACGTTAAAGATGGATATGTGAGTTTACCCGGTCTAGTCGTTCGTAAGTTGGGGTAACGCGGGGAAAGTTCGGTATGAGGGGAGTATTTATAAAACTGAGAGTTTCGCTCTGAAATCCCAGCTGTCATACAAGCATACAACTTCAACTGTGTGACTTATTCCAATAGCGGATAGTTTACAACACTTTACTACACAACTTCTATTCAATTATCACAGTGACCATGTCTACCGGAATTCTAAAGGTTAAAGACACAAACGTGGTCGACGAAAATGGAAAGAGGGTCATCTTGCGAGGAGCTGGATTGGGTGGATGGCTCAACATGGAGAATTTCATCACAGGATACCCTGGCCACGAATCACAACATCGTGCAGCAATGCTCCAGGTTTTGGGAAAGGAGAAATACGATTTCTTCTTTGACCGTTGGCTGGAGGCCTTCTTCACCGAAGGTGACGCAAAGTATTTTGCTAGCTTAGGTCTGAATTGCATTCGCATTCCTTTCAACTACCGCCATTTCGAGGATGATATGAACCCGAGAGTGTTAAAAGAGGAGGGGTTCAAGCATCTCGACAGAGCCATCGAACTTGTAAGTGACTCTGTCCCTATCATATAAATAATCCTAACGTATGACAGTGCACCAAGCAAGGCATTTATACCATCCTGGATATGCACACGCTACCAGGTGGGCAGAACCCGGGATGGCACTCTGACAATGCCACTTCGTATGCGGCATTCTGGGACTATAAGGACCATCAAGACCGCACCGTCTGGCTCTGGGAGAAAATCGCTGAGCGATACAAGGGCAACCCTTGGATTGCCGGATACAACCCTATCAACGAGCCGTGTGACCCGCAGCACGTTCGTCTCCCCGCCTTCTACAACCGCATTGAGAAGGCGATCCGGAAAATAGACCCAGACCATATTCTCTGGCTCGATGGAAACACCTTTGCCGCGGAGTTCCGCGGGTTCGACGAGGTTCTTCCGAACTGTGTCTACGCACTACATGACTATAGTATGATGGGCTTCCCAACCGGGCGTCCATTTACCGGCACGGACGAGCAGAAGGCAATTCTCGCCAGGCAGTTTGCAAGAAAGACAGAATTCCACCGTGAAAAGAAGACGGCAATTTGGAATGGCGAGTTTGGCCCAGTATACGCTAACCCGCGGTATGAGCCAGACGCAGAGAAAATCAACCAAGGGAGATATGAGCTACTCGGCGAACAAATGAAGATTTACGATACGGCGCAGATTTCCTGGACCATTTGGCTGTACAAGGATATCGGCCTCCAGGGAATGGTCCACACCTCTCCGGATTCTCCTTGGAACAAACTTATTGCTCCTTTCCTGGAGAAGAAGAAGCGGCTCCAACTCGACTCGTGGGGAAAATACCCCTCTGAGGAAGTGGAAAAGCTGATGAAGCCATTGATCGAATGGGTTGACAAGGTGTCACCGACGGCGACAAATTTGTATCCAACTTTGTGGAATACGCAGAAGCATTTGGATCGCGCAATTTTACAGACGTTTCTGAGTGATTCGCTGCAGATGGAGTTTGCAGAGCTTTTCAGGGACAAGAGCTTCGACGAGCTGGACCTATTAGCAAAGAGCTTCCAGTTCGATCAGTGTATCCAGCGAGAAGGCTTAAACCGCATTATGTCGGACCACGCCACAGTGGCTGTATCAGAGTAATATTCTCATAGTATATATAGGTAAATTTAATACCGGAATCATAACATGCTCAATGCTCAATCTCCACTTTTGACCCTGAACCTTGAGCTGTTGTTAATTTCACATGACCTGGAGGTGGTGAGGCAGACTGGGTTGTGGGTAAGCTTGGCAGAGGAAGCCGAACTCGGCTGAGCAAAAGGTCTGCATTAGCGCAGGAAGGTCCAATTTAGGCATCTCGACTGTGTTTGGTGCTCGCTAAAATTGCACACAGGAGGCACAACAAACCACAGCTTTACTCCGTACCATATATAAATAAATTCAAGGAAAGGTTAGCAACACTTAATTCCCCTTCTACTTTACTAAAAACTTAACAGTACTTACTATACTAAAATCGTATCACAACCTCTTCTGATGAATCAACCTTGAGCGAGTCGATGCCGACGGAGGCGTCTCCGTTCAGGGCGCTGCTTAAAGCCCGCGCACTAGCTCAGGGGCACTGCACCAACCCCAGCAAGCCAAGAGCCACCACCTCGACCCCTAGCGACGCCCAGGCCCACGCGCTGCCCCTGTCCTGTCGGTGTCGGTGGTTGACGGCGATGTGGGCGATCTGTCTGCCCGTCTGACAGCGCTATCCCAGGAACCAGCCCTACGCCTTTGCCTTTGGCAATCCGATCCACGCCTTCCGAGCGTCAGTGGCCCTACAACATGGTGAAGCGCGTAAGGATCTGCTTGTTCCCCCGCGCTGACAGCAGTTGACGATGGACAATGCTTGATGCTTTGGGTTATATGTTGGTAGGCTGGACTTTGGACTGGGATTATACACCCTCCCCATCGTCTTCTTCTTGCGTCTTCCCCTCTTAGCCAACCGCTCGGATGGGTCCCCTAATCTGCAAGGTACCCGGCTAGTGCAGGGTGGAAACGAGATACAGCCTCGAAATGAAAATAAAATAAGAAACGACACCGCCGGAGGGATATGAACAAGCTAGCTTGATATATAAAGACGGCAGCCTCACCCTCTCCCGGATTGTTGCTCCACCACCACACTCGTTACGTTGACTAGCTCCATAGTCCATCACACTCGTTTTTTTGTGTTTGTATCTGTCGTTTTTGTCGCTCGCGTCTGTAGCACACACTGCTTCGTTTTCGCTCGTCATGAAGCTCACTAGCATTGTCGCCTCCTCGGCGGCCCTCCTCTCCACGTCTGTCCTGGCCCGCAGCACTGTCTATGTCACCGTCGTCACCTGCGCCCCTACCACCACCCCTATCCCCACCCGAAGCACCGTCACAGTCACTGTCAACAGCTGCCCTGCCTCGGACAGCTCTATTCCAACTTTCACTGATGTCTCCCCTACCGACGCTGCTCCCACGGACATCTCCACGGGTGTCACCCCCACTGTGGTTGCTCCCACGGACGCCTCCTCCACGGATGCCGCCCCTACCAACACTGACACCGCTCCCACCGACACTGCTCCCACCGACACTGGCGTCCCGGTCCCAACCGGCACTCCTGGAACTGGATACCCCATCAAGGGCAGCGTCGTCAACTGCCGCAGCGGTCCTGGCACAAACTTCGCCATTGTGAAGACATTCAAGAAGGGTGACACCGTGGACATCACCTGCCAGACGCCTGGCACAAGTATCAGCGGCAACTCCATCTGGGACTTAACTCCCGACAACTGCTTCATCACCGACTACTACGTTAAGACCGGCACGGGCAAGTACATCAAGCCCAGATGCGACGCCGCCTCTCTCCCTGAAGAGCCCGCCCCCCCGACCGGCTCCCCTGAAGCTGGCCCCATTACAAACGACTACCCATACGGTGCCAGCACCTGCGGCGACACTGACCGCTGGTACTACTTCGCGTGCCAGTGCACCAGTTTCGTTGCGTGGCGCATCAACGAGCGCCTCGATATCGACTTCATGAACAAATTCAAGGGCGCCGCATGGGGCAACGCAGACTCCTGGGACGATGCCGCTCGTGAAGTTGGCGTCAAGGTCGATGACAAGCCTGTGCCAGGGTCCATTGCGCAGACCGATGCCGGCGAAGCTGGACATGTCGCGTGGGTCGCATCTGTGGACGGCGATAGCGTCACTATTGAGGAGTACAACTACGTGAAGACGGAGGGTTACAGCACGCGCACGCTGCCGGCTAGCACCTTCAAGTACATCCACCTCAAGTACTAAGTGGATGTGGAGTGGCCTGCTTCTGGTGGCGTTGGCGTCAGCAATGACGGCGGCGATCGCAACGACAGTGATGGGTGAAGGAGGAACGGTGGTAATATATTTCGCGCCCTGTGTTGTTACACCACAATTTTTATTATATACATGGAATACACGAAAATGACATTAATTTATGCTTTTCGGCCTTTGCTGCGTTGTGTGTGATGGGGATGTTATGTGCTGTAACTTCTACCCATCAGAGGATTTTCAGTCACTCGAACTCCATTGACATAATCCCGCGACTCTTCAATAAGCCTTGTGTTTTGCTGTCCCAATTCGCCCCCAGTGAGTTCATACAAATATTTACAACTCTGACGTTTCTTTGCGGCCCTTTCACGAAGCATGTCCAAGATACCTGCCCAGCTCCCGCTTCGCAAAGCCATGTAACATAAACGGATATCTTCAATCTTATAACCCAGCCCACTGCAGAAATTTTCAAGCTCGACTTGAGAAAACGAAATGTGTGAGATGTCGAGCCTTTTAATGCGCGGCCAGTTGATTGCTTCAGGGAGTAAATCGGCGCGATAGTAGGTGCTAGGTCTGTAGAGTGATGCGATTGTATCGATATCCTGGAAGCTGATAACTATGACTTCAAGAGCCTCGCTAGAGAGTACCGCACCCATATACTGCTCAATAAGAGCCTGCTCTCTTCCTAAGAGAGGATCGAATGGCTTACTTGAACCTCTCAAGATTATGCTCTCTAGATGAAATTCACTGAGATGTTGACATGCAGCGGAGAGATTGGTCCATGGCGCAGGATAGTTCACAGGGTACCAGTTTGGGTGAGGAAAGCGACGAATGAATATTGATCGTAGTATTAGCCCAGCATTATGGAGGGCAATTGGCAATTCCCAAAGTAACTTTGCTGACACGTTCTCAGCTCCTCCATCTAGACGGTTAATATCACGCCATGACAGTGGTGCTGTCATGAATCGAGAAAACTCCAGTGTATCGTCTCGGAACGTAAGTGGACTGGCGTTACTCGGAATAGAATAACAATCTTCACAGTCAACAAAGCGGACGGAAGCACAATGCGACATTCCAGACATTGCTGATACAAGCCTATTGACAAAGGATCCGTCAGTAATTAGTTGAAATTGCTCCTCGTGTTTTTGGATATATTCCCGGTGACCTTGACGGAAAATCTCCAGTTTTTCAAGGCTTATAGCATCCTCAGCCAGATTATTTTCCGCTGCAGCGTAACCACTCCATGCTGAATGCATCTCACTGCAGTAGTCCATTAACTGCCGATAGTCGCTGTAAGGATAATCGGGGATTTCTATGCCATAGCCACCCCTCTCCCACATATTAATATTCTGTTCACATTCATTATGAACGTTGGTGATTAGTTGCCTCGCCCGATGGTTCCCAAATCGCAGCAGATCTTCAGCAAGTTCTCTTGGGCGGTAATCTAGCACGATCTCAATACTGTAAACGCTCTCAGCGACGAAAATGCTCTCTGAAACTTTGGTTAAAAAGTCAAGAGAGTCATGATCAATCCGTACTTGAATAGAAGGGCAAAGAAGACGTGATGCCAATTGGTTGAAGAGGCGGCACACAAGCCGTGCGGTCTTGACGGTTTGGCGATTGGTTGTGTCCTCGTATCTGGTCCCATCGAACAAGCCTCGGTGAATATTGTTGCACTGAAAGTACTTGAATATGTCGTATAGGATGTCTTGAGGTAGGTTGAGAATGTGTATAGGCTCCATGTTGATATGTTGCTGTGTTGATGCTGCCGGTAGGTTCCGTGAGCCAAGGTGGACAAATTAATTATGCGCTTATGGAGCGACTTGTAACAGGGATATATATGGGCCTTCGTGAGACTCTGTATGATATGGGTAACGTAATCAAACTGCCTTATTTTTCAATTTGAAAGTGTGTTAAAAAACTTTAAGTGCTATTAAGAGCGTTTGATTTATTTACAGTTGCTATAAACAACCCAGGCACCATCAGCACTAAGACTTTGGGTGGATACACTGATCGATCCTTCCCTCAGCAGCGTGAGCAAGCTTTACTTTTCAGTTCACACCGACATCATTGCTTAGTCTCAGTTTCTCGCCTCCAGCCCAGTTCCTTCTCTAACCAGTTCCAGCTTTGCCTCCCCCTCTTTGCATGATCCTCCACAACTTTCGAGCCTGGATCGGCCAGTGATCTCGAGAAAATTTCGAAGCTAACCCAGCCACTATACCCCAACCCATTCTCTCCTATGAGAGTTCTTAACACGTCCAATACAGGCAAATATGCGCCCTTTGATATCTCCCCAGGAAATAACCTCGCATTCCGACTCCAGCTCATCCTTGACGGCTGTCCCTTCACATGAAATACATGCTCCTCCCGCAAAGGCTCTCTCATTTTTTCCGCATCTGCTACCTGAACAAAAAATACCTTACCTATATCAACCGTCTCCTTCATTTTTTTCAAGCTGATCCTCAGAGCCTCGTCTGCGTCTGGCATGCACCCATTCTCTGCCGCCGGGTCCGCAAACTCACGACCACAAATCTGGAATGTATCCAAGCAAATCCCAAAATTCGCTCTGTCGACAGCAGTAACGAGGTCATAACTGCGCTCCCATGTGTCGATGAACACGCCCCAGCACAACGCCTCATACGCGATACGGACGCCCTCCTGCACCGCTAGATCAGCCACCTCTCTCATGTCCTCAATCAAAACATCCCAGTCCCCTGTTATTCCCTCACTTAAGAAGTTCGACGGCATCCCGATAAGGTCTGTCCCAAGGATTTTACACAGCTGCAGCCAGAACTTAAATTCCTCGACTCGCTCAGCGTGCCGAGTGCGATCGAGCAGACCCTCATAGTGCATGAATGGCTGCATGCAAATGATAGAGAGGAAATTATCGTCGCATATTGAACGGATCTGTTTTGCGGCTAAGAGGCGGTTGGAAGGTGTTGCACCACCGGGAAGAGACTTGGCGAGGTATTCGAGGTCTTCGTAAAAGAGCTCTATGCCGTCGAAATTATGGGCTGCGGCTTGTTCGATTTTCTTGTCGAGAGCGTGCACCCAAGCGCGGCCCAAAGAGAGCGTCGCAATACTGGATTTCATGCAGGGGCTTGTTCCAGTGGAGAGTGAAGCAACTTGAGCTGCATCGGGCATGTGGGAGGTGTTGAAACTGCTCACAGGGCTGTGCGATTCCGACTGTTGTTTCATGTTGTATATTGGAACGATGTGTGGAAAGAGTTATAGGAGCTGCAGTGCAGTCTAGGTATGTTGAAGTGAACTTGAAATGAGAAAATTATACTTCAGTCGAATGTAAAGCCGGAAAAGCAATGATAATTATCAAATCTGATATTATATCTTAAATACAGCGCAGAAAGTCTTCACTGCCAAGGACAGTACAATGTTATGCGTTGTAAAATGTGATAATTAGGAACCAGAACTAGAAACCTTCTTCCATTTGCTTCCCCATCACACATTATATATCTCACTGGCCAAGTTGCGGTAAAGCTTTCTATTTCGCGTCCCCCGCTTTCTTGCTTTCTTGCTGACAATTGCTAGTAATCAGAGAACTCTCATCCGCTCGCCACTGTCTATGGCAATATGTTGACCCCGGAGCCGTGACATGACGTTTCCAGTTTCCGTCATGGAACTGATTGAGGCTCATGAGCAAGGGTCTCATGGCGGCAAAACACTTACCCCTTCACGAAGAATTATTATCCGCCAAACTGCGCCAAGACGGGATCCCTGAGCCACAACAACTGCACTAGCCCCCCACCACGCAGATTCCATGTGGAGCGTGGTCAGCTTTGACCTCAGTATTACCGTAAGTACATGAGCTTCATACAAAGCTTAGGTCAAAGCTCTCCCCAGTTCTTGGAGTTGTAACATACATGCACTAAGATAGTCCAACCATATCCGGGGTCAGAAGTGAGTTAAATACTGTTCGTCTCGATAGTCGCGACATCGGCCATAAGTAGGCAGGTGAGGTTCTGGTGAGAATTCCCTGCTGGTGAACCCACTCAGATCAAGAATTTAGCATTGTTAAGAATTCACCTCTGCGCAACAGCAAATGACAAGTTTAAACACCGGTATTTCTATACCAATCAAATAAATTAACTAGCAGCTTATTTCCTGTACACCAGGGCCCAAATGGCTGCAGTTTGTACTCCTGGGGGTATCTTGCACATTATAGTTAACATCCCAACCGTAAAAAACAATAACTACTTCAGAAACTCCACCTTACGACGTCCTCTGCCGTCGCAAAAACTGGCAGCGGCACACCAGTGCCACCGCCCTCTCGTAGAAACAAATACGAAAGACTGCCGGCCAAAAACCTGCCCCGGCCTAGCCATGAAGAAAACCAATATTGAAAGTGGTCCCAGCGGCTTGGTGATTGGCCGCCGAAGAATTGCACTAGACTTGCTCAACATGCGTAATGCTCTTATCTTTCATGATGTCGATGTTGCTCCCCTCCAAGTTTTGTCGGAATTGTTCAACATCGTTGGCCAGTTCTGCCATAACGATCTTGTGTGCTTTTCTAGGTTTCAAGTCCTTGCTAAATAGGCGGTCCATGGACTCGAGGGGGATACCCTTGGTCTCGGGAAGGAGGAACCAAATGAAGACAACACTAAATAGCATAAGTGAGGCAAAGAAGAAATAGAATCCGTAGCCCATGGCCGTGAATGCCTGAGGCGTGAAGCGGGAAACAATGAAGTTCCAGAACTGAATATGTTAGTACCACATAGATTGTCTAAGGGAGAAAATTTGGAGATACGCACCCAATTGCTGCCAGCCGCACAGGCCTGTCCAAGCGTCCGCACATCTTGAGGAAACATCTCAGAGTTGTATACCCATGGAGTACCATTCCATGACGGCGTATAGAATGCGGTCCAAAGATAGAAGAAAAACATGGCGCTTATGCCGCCGCTGCTTAACTGAGGGGTTGGATGGTTCTCCGGATCGGCAACGGCAATATAGGCTCCTACATACCACAAGCAGAGGGAGCCTCCGAAGGCTCCGTACATGAGGAGATTGCGCCGGCCCATCTTGTCGATGAGGAACAGTAACCATAAGAACGTGAAGACAGTCTTGATGACCCCAAAGATGCCAGTAGTGAATAAACCAGTGTTTGTACCCACGATACCGATACTCCTGAAAATAGTGGGGCTGTAATAATTGATGGCGTTGATGCCCGAGGCATTCTGCCAAAAGAATAAGGCCGTCCCCAAAAAGAAGCGATACTGGACCTTCTTGTCGCGGCCAAGGGCCTTGAACGGCTGCCAGAAGCCAATGCCGACGTTTGCCGTCTGCTCGTCCAACGCAGTATCCATTGCGCTTACTTCTTCGATAATATAAATATCTTTTGAATCCAGGTTGCGTATCCAGCAGAGGTTGCGCAGAGCTTTTTCGCGTTGGCCACGGCCGAGGAGCCAGCGGGGAGATTCGCGTATAAAAAAGAGGCCGAAAAACATGACGCCGGCAGGGACAAGCTGGATCGCAAATGGAACAATCCATTGTTCGTGGCTGTCGGGCATAGTATTAAGAACCCCGTAGTTGATCCAGAATCCAACAAGTCCTCCAACTTGCCATCCGAGTTCGTAGAGGCCTACCAGTCGACCTCTGATTGCTGGTGGCGATAATTCCGAGATGTAAATAGGGGTCAAGTTGGAAGCGCCTCCAACGCCGAATCCCGCTAAGGCCCTCCCAGCATATATCAGGCCGAGTCCGCGGTCGCCGTTGGCACCCAGCATCAAACCACATCCAAGGATGAAGACTGCACCAAAAACTTGAAGTCCAATCTTGCGGCCCCAGTAGTGGCCAACGACATAAGCTCCAAACGCTCCAAAGAATGCACCAGCCTGATACGTAGACACGATGTTGGCAGATACAAGGTCCGACTCATGCTGCCCGTACTGCTTCCAGTTGAACTCTTCCTTGAAAGAAGGGAGTGCAATTGTGCCACCAATGAAAGCCGAGTCATATCCGATCATAACTGACTGTCCGTTAGCCATCCATGTAGGGCCAGGAGAATTAATTAGGGAAGCGCACCAGCACAAAAAGCCGCAACTGTCGCACAGAAGTAGACTCGCCAGTTGTAGACGGCGGGAGGCGTTGGCCTATCCTCCCTGAGAGTGAGGATGCCCATGGTGAGAGGTGTATGCTGACCCTGCAGCGATTGATTGTAGCAGAAGGTTCCGACACTCTACGGATCTGTTTTGCAACAAAGAAAAGAAGAGTCAAATCCAAAACATTTCAGTGGCCAGGAACAAAGTCTTATAGATGTGGAGAGTAGGGGAGCTGTAGCAAGGGTTCCCCAGTTCCGTCCCCGCAAACGCTCCTCGACATTATACAAACGGGACGATTACCACGGAGAAACTTCATTTGCCTACAATTCTTCACCATGGATCTGCAGTTTTCTGGCCATGTGCAGCACACATTGTGGGGAACGTGCAGGTTTCCCCACAATCCCCATGGTTTAGCCGAACCGCAGAGTCGGTGCACTAGCGTTGGGGGTGAATTATTTGCCGCCGGCAAAGAGAACCGTTAACTTCCCCACACAACCAGCAATCTGAACCTCAGGCTAGAGTTTTGAGGGTATCTGTCGCTGGTATTATGAACTTGAAATAATTATCCACCGCAGCGGATATACGGGGTACGGCGATCGTCGTACTGTCTCCATAGCGCATCAATCCTGATCCCTCTGATAAATTCAATGCAGGAAGCCCCGTCATGAGTCTCCAGGTGGTTGCAACTACTTTCCTCTAAGCGTTCGATATATTCTGGGCAAACTCCCCTCCACTCTTCCTTCGTGCAACTACGACCTAATATCACAATGGCTTCTGTTGCCTCTTCAACGATAACTTCAACATTGGTCCAACCTCCAACGACGATTGGTTTGGCCACTGGTCATGTCACCGACGATGAGCCTCATCATGACACCGATCACCTCGACCGGGTCGCATACCTCTTTGGGCACCCCATCTCCCACTCTCTGTCTCCCCTCTTCCACCAAACGATATACGACACGTTCTGTTTAAAATGGTCCCAACTTTTCCACGAATCCCTCTCTATCCCGCCCTTCCTGAAAGCCATGCACGATCCGAAATTCATCGGCGCCTCAGTCACTATGCCGCACAAAGTCGCTATCATCCCATATCTTGATAAACTCACCCCCGAGGGAGCTGCTATCGGGGCGATCAACACTGTATTTTTAGAA
Source organism: Pseudogymnoascus sp. VKM F-4516 (FW-969) (assembly GCA_000750815.1). Lineage (NCBI taxonomy): Eukaryota > Fungi > Ascomycota > Leotiomycetes > Thelebolales > Thelebolaceae > Pseudogymnoascus > Pseudogymnoascus sp. VKM F-4516 (FW-969). The sequence continues at coordinate 10,484 of JPJZ01001589.1, read as the reverse complement.
GAGACGGATGAGGGAAGGAGACTCCTAGTTGGCACAAACACCGACTGCATCGGCATCCGTGAAGGTATCCGACAAAACATATCGACGGAGCAATATACAGCCCTGAAAGGCCGCCCGGCGTGTATAATTGGAGGCGGAGGGACAAGCCGCGCTGCTGTTTACGCGCTGGTACACTGGTTGGAGTGCAAGCCAGTATACTTCATCAATCGTGATGCAGCTGAAGTTGCCACTGTTATCGCTGAGTGCAATGCAGCCGGGCTTGGGGAGAATCTAGTGCCTGTCACTTCTGCCTCTCATGCGCAATTACTTGCAAAACCGGCGGTAATCGTATCCGCGATTCCAGACTTCCCGCCGCAAACAGATGCCGAGAAGGAAGTCCGAGAAATGATAAAGGCCATGATGAACGGGGACAGTGGGGTGCTACTAGAGATGTGCTACCACCCATCGTCAAATACCGCTGTGAGTCGAATTGCGACCGAGTCGAAGTGGCAGGTGGTCCCAGGTACAGAGGCGATGGTTTGGCAAGGCTTTGAGCAAGCGAAATATTGGACTGGAAAGGACGTAGCAGATATGCCGGTGGAGAAAGTGAAGGGTGTGATACACGCTTTGTTGGCCGAAAGGCAAGGGCATTAGAATTATTATATGTTATGAAAGTACGATCAGATATTTAGCAAGCATTAGACTGGAGTATTTATCAATAAAGACGATTATGTTTACAATGGATATTGTCATTTCTATTGTATTTCATTTCGTTCAGGCCCCTGGGCGAGAATAGTCTAAGTTATACACTCTCTTCCACGTCTCCCTCACTACACGTTCCTGCGCCTGTCGCCCCGTCTCAGTCGCACCATCTCCAGCAGCCCTATTGAACAGTTAATAACCGTTAAATACACTAGGCGGGGCGTGCATACCTAATGGCTAAGTACAATCTGCTCCCCAGCCGTACTTCTTCGATGGGATCTGTCTCAATATCTATAGGAGGATTCGCAGTTGTAATCAGACCGCCCGCTTCTCGTAAGATGCAGATACCCGCTGCTACGTCCCTGTCGCAAATATTAGAACTTGAGTCTCCAAACAGGGTAGTGAAACATTACCATTCCCAGCAGCCACCCTCCCACCAAATATCGAATGCCCCTGTAGCAACGTATGCTAAGTCCATAGTTGCGCTTGTAACCAATTAGCTTTCAACCCAACTTAAGCAGGAAGGTGAGACCTACCTGCCTAGGCTGCGAACGCCATGCACCATCCCGCCCTTTCCATCCCTGCCAGAGCTCTCCGCTGCCATGGTCAAGAAGCTCTCCACCTTCCTCCACATATTCCCGTCCTTCACATCTCTCCTGTCTTTGCCCCATTCACAACTGAAAACACAGCCTTTTGGCGCGGCCTCTGGTAATACTGGGATCGGATTCCTTACTAGAGGTAGCTGCTGCTTTCTTTTATGACTGGGTGCTGGCGACGAGGGGCTGGAGTCGTTGAGCCACGCTCCGTGCCCGGTGAGAGCAGAGTAGGTTACATCGAGTATGGGGGCGTAGATTATGCCAATAACAGGAACGCCTGATATGCAGAAGGCAATAGACACACAGAACATTGGGAATAAGTGGGTGTAATTGACGGTTCCATCGAGGGGGTCGACAACCCACGTTGGTGAGTCGGTGACGAGATATTCTTTAGAGTTGCCCGTGCTATATGTTTCTTCGCCGATGAATCTGTAGGCTATTAGTTATGATAAATTGATAGAGCATGATGGTGCATACTTGTGACTCGGATACCTCGCAGTGATCTCATTTTTAACAAAAGCCTCGACGTCTATAATCACCCAATCATTAGCATTTATATTTGCTCAATTGGTTGCTCAGAAGTTGGCGGCCAAATACATAAAATACATATCGGGTTTACGAACCAAGATCGGTTTGCGTTACTATATCCACCGCATTCATCTTATTCACTTCATTCTGACCCCTCCCCTCTTCATCCCCGCACCTTTGATCAACGCCATCGAGTAGGATCTTTCCTGCGCGCCGCCCAAGACCAAGTGCAAAGTCGTAGATTTCAAGCAGCTGGGCATCCCCTAACGCTCCTGGCGCTTCCGCCTTGGTATCATTGGACCCATGTGACATGTTCAATCAACGTAGCTGGATTTGGAATATCTATGAAAAGATATGAGTAGCAATGCCGATTGTACGGGTAAGATCTGGATAGGAACCTCTGGGTAGGAGTGAATTTCACGTGAGCTATGGTTGAGGGGCTGTTCGAGGTCATTCAGACGGGTAAACTCTTAGCCGGCTCGGAGTACTGTCATCCTTTAGCTGTGACTGCATTAAACACGGCAAGGTACAACGGCACAGTAAATACGTCAATGATAACAATATAGTTATAGGATCTATTTCCAAATTGACGGGGTCTGGTATCGCGGTTGCCCGGAATAATAATTATCATTATCTTACTTCTCATCTTACTTCTCATCCTCCAAGAGAACTTTTCTCCTCGCCTCTTTCACAATGGCCCAATCCATCCTCCTTATAAATGGTCCTAACCTCAACCTCCTTGGAACTCGAGAGCCTCACATATATGGTACGGAAACTCTTGCCGACGTAGAATCTAGGCTCGAGACCCATTGCTCGAGCCTCTCCACAACGTCAAAACAAGTCTCAATCTCGTGCTTCCAATCAAACCACGAAGGGTTGCTCATAGATCGCATCCACCAAGCTAGAATCGACAAGGTTGATGCAATTATCATAAATGCAGGTGCATTCACACACACCAGCGTTGCGCTGAGAGATGCGTTGTCGGGTGTGAGTATTCCGTTCGTGGAGATACACATTACAAACGTGCACGCCCGCGAGGAATTTAGGCACAAGAGCTTCCTGGCAGATAAAGCAGCTGCTGTAATCTGCGGCCTGGGTACTTATGGGTATGTAGCAGCACTAGAGTTTTGCATAAGCCATCTGAAGAGATGAACGGCGTTGTTTGCTTGTAAGCTCTGGCATGTACATATTGACGTAAATATACATTTATGAACGTTCTACATAGAATCGCCATCCTGTCCGGCAGGAGAAACAGCGAGTCGCTTCGTGGCTAATAAAATTCGTGATAATAATACAAGGTCGTGATGTTATCTTATAGTCGTGAGATTGTTCACCAGCGCTTGAACATGGACCGCAATGTCTGAGACGCCTCCAGCACGTTGGGGTCTGATATCCCGTGCACATTACCCAGCAGGGGGTGTGGCACTTCGGCATCTGCCAAAAGCTGCTGAACAAGATCGTTCGACGTTGGTTCTGGAACTTGACAGAAGCTATTGAAGTCCTGGCGCATCATTTCCGTCTCAGTAAACCCTAAGTTGAGCAATCCTTGATCCCAGTTGTTATTCCTATAAGATCGAATTAGTTTATGTATGTAGGAGAAAAATAATAGAGTTAAAACACTCACCATTCCATAGCATCGAGGGCTGCAAACTCATTAAAAGTTGAGTCACCGTCAATGTGGGAATTGAATGTACCAGCGGAGCTAGCATCGCCGAGAATTTTGTCGTAAGGCTGGCCTGGTAATTGATTCCAAGTGGCCGTTGGTTCTTTCCAAGACGAAGAATGTCCATCTGTAGAGGTTATAGATGGAGGAGCTCTACTTTGCGGAATGTTGTTAAACTGAACCCCATTTACGATATCCATAACATCAAGATTGGAGCTGGACGGGTTGTTGTCTGATGCGGTGGGCTGAGAAACCAATTGTGAAATCAGTTGGTCTCGGGAAGTAATGTGCCTGTTTACCGTTGGCTGGCTTGGTGGTAGAGGCTGTGATGGGGTGCGAGTAGATGCCAGGTTGGTTTTGAGTATAGTCTGGAGTGGCGTAAATGCTGGCCACACAGTAGACAATGTGGACAGCGAATGGAGCATCTTTTCTTTTAATGCAGCTGAAGTAACATTTTGCTCGCCGATAGCGCTTTGCGGGACTTTGTTAAATCCTCGCAAAGTCACTTGTATGAAGCAAGCAAAAGTCGGGGGGGCTATTGATAGTCCGAAAGATTCAGCGTGTCGAACAATAAGGCCCATTAGTTTATGGGCAGAGGCAGTTAATATCTGATTGTTTGTACCAGTAGATGCTTGTACTTCATTGTCCGATGCATCCAGATAAGCGTGAACCGCTATAATTGTGCTGAGATGCGCAATGTGAAGGTGGTATTGATGAGGCAGTAAAGGTGGCCCTACGCCGTCGCCAGCGTTTGACGCAGGCATGAATTGCATGGGATGCATTTCGCCACAAGATCTCAATTCATCCATTAGCATTTGGAACTGATGCGCCCTTCTAGTCCCAGTGGACTCATCATGAGTGATGTTGTTGAGGACTGTCATGAGACGAATAAGGCAGTTAAATGTGCTCAGAGTAGCCGCGGGACCGCGACGGCCTTCGGCAGAATTACGCCCCAGAGAAAGACAATCAATCCATGGGTTCCATTCATCTAATCCGTCTTCGTCAATAGTGTCGATTTGTCTGATATCTGACACGCGGAGCTGTGGAGTCCGATCGAGGTGTAATGATATCAATGTATCAAGAATAAAGCAGCCCAGAAAAACGTGCGCATTGAGACATTTTCTGTCAGTTGCGTGATTAAACCCTAGATCAATCGCAATACGGACAGCCTTGCCGATTAATATCCAGGCACCGCTCCAGCGCCCTTGTCCCACGTTCAGAAGCGTGAGTATTAACAAAGCTTGGACGTGACCCAACTCAAACTCTCCTTCTTCTGGTGGAATATGCGCTTTCGATTCTTCGTATAGCCTGGCTACCGTCCAATCACTATCTGAGCCATTGATAGCTGTATATGGTTTTATGGCTCTGCTCTGGTGATCCGTATACGTTAGTACTGCCCAAAGCGCTGCTAACCCCCCAGACTTGTGGGATGAAGATGCCGATTCATTCTGTGAGTACTGATATGACAGCCTTAACAGCTCATGCTTTTCTATAATAGGAAACCAACAATGAGTATAGGAGAAATATACGTCAATGAGATTCCATGTCCTCTCGGGCAATGGAAGTGGACTTCGCGTGGTGATTTCTCGTGGAAAAGTAGAACTTTGGGCCCCAAAATTTCCCTGGGTTGTTGCAGAGGCATCGTTCAGGTGGCCTAGTGTGGACGCCGGAGAGAGGTTTTGCTCTGGTCCACTATGAACTTGAATGGAAGGTTGTCGGTTAGGATCTTCTTCTGGCCGTCGGCTTGGAGCTGCATCTGTTCGCTTTCGTTTACCTGGTTTGTCGTCCGAAAGATCGAGCAAAGGGAGCAACCGATCAAGCTCCTGATAAACCCTACTCCGTCTCCAGGTTTCAACTAGAGTCTCATTGCCTTCTTTGTCGTTCCATACTCTGGCTAAAGAGTGAGGATCTGTATCATCCGTCTCGATGATCTTTAAAATAGTAGCTTCAAGGCCATGTGCGTTGCGTAACGAGATCCCCCAAAGCTTCTCAAGACCACGGACGTATCCTTCCGGCAGCCCGCGCTTCTTAGTAGCTGAGTCATACACGCAGGTCTCATCAGCATCTGCGCACGCTGAGCACGTTGGTTTCTTTCCGTCACACTTGTCTTTGCGGCTTCTGCAGCGGCCACAAGCCTGGGATACTCGTTTTTTCGGGGGCTTCGAAATGCCAGATTGGCTTTCTCGTGCCTCTGGCTCATTAAAGACCCCAGAATGAAGTTCTGTAACTTCCGTCACATCTTCCACGGCTTTGCTCATACTTGCCCGTAGAGTTTTGACATCGCACCTGAATCCAGCACCAAATAACCCCAACGTGGTCTACCGCAGAGCGAGAAGCTCCCAATGAAGTCCCATGAACAGAGTGATCAATGATAATATCGCGTTTCTGCCAATTTGCAACCTATAGAGTCTTTCTTGGTCCGTGTTCCTTCAACGATATAATTTCGGCAACGCTTCTGTGGGCGTGCGCGTATGCAAACTATTGAGCCGAGTTAGATTATCAGCGCATGTTGGAGCATTGCTTAAGAGATAATCTGGTATGAGAATATTATTCAATGCTTCAACGAGTATATTGTCTCTTAGCGGATATTTTCAACGTTTTGGTGATGTGAATATCGCTATCCAGGCACGTCGTCGAACTGGCCCGTGAAGTTGGCGATTGCGGAGAACCCGGCAAATGCATTACCCACAATCAGTGCGCTGACTAAGCGGCCAGTTTATCCAACATCACTCGGTGGCATGAGTAGGTTTGTGACGACGATGATTCTTTGGGAGTAGAAATTTTAGGTTCAAATATTAGGCAAGATGCCATTAAGTTGGCGCAATTAAGCCTAGACGACACCACTTCTTTCGGCGACGTTTAGAAGACTACTATTTTTGCGAAATACGCCCTCAGATAGCGGCGACGACGCAATGCGACGATTTGATGCTTCACCTCGCAGCGCCAGAACGTGCTGAGATCTTGACATAACCTAAGATTGCACTACTTGGACCTAATAATATTGTATACAACAGTCAATATGTCTGTTGTCCGATCTCAGAAGCCAAGCTGGCCGCGCCGTCTAAGCAAATCAAACAACACACCTCCAGTAGAGGAAGCGCTGAAATTCCACCAAACTACCCGCAATTTTGACTACAATGCTACGATCGTTCTCGTTGGGTTGCGAGGCTCTGGCAAGCGCTCACTTGCATTCATCGGAGCTACTCATCTAGGACGAAGATTGGTAACTGAAGACCAGTACTTCCAGCAAGTCACTGGCCTATCCAGAAAGGACTACCTCTCGAAATATGGTAGCAAAGAGTTTGGGCGGCAAAATGTGGAAGTCCTCCAAAGGATGCTCGATGACAACGAAACAGGCAGCATCATAGAATGCGGAATGTCTAGCCTTGCAAGAGAGTCCCAAAACACACTGAGACGTTATGCAGAGACACATCCTGTTATTCACATACTACGCAACCCAGCCCGGATACGCCTTCTCCTCAACCTCAAAGACTCGGAGGCTGCGCGTCTAGAACACGCTGATAAATCGCATCAGTCGTGTTCAAATTTTGAGTACTACAACTTACAAGACTCAAACTGCGAGTCCCATGTAGAGGAGATATCCCAAGATCGTCGGATCCCCAACTATTCATTTGCATTAAAGGATGCTAAGCAAGATTTCTCGCGATTTCTTGACAAAATTACTGGTCTTGGTGCAAAACAATCTGCATATGAGAGCCCGTTCTCTGTTGACGCATTGCCGCCGGAGAACAGACCGTACACCTATGCGATCCCTCTTAGTTTATCTGACCTCACCAACGGAGCGATTGATCTACCCCAGCTGGATTCTGGTGGAGATGCTATAGAACTCCAAGTCGACATGATGACGCCTAATGTTATGGCCATAGTCAGCAAGGAAGTTGCTCGGATTAGGAGGACCCTTGGGATTCCCATTATCTTCCACGTTGACGAAGGCTTATCAAACGATGTTGGCGCTATTACATCGTTACTTTATCATGCTATACGCCTTGGCGTCGAATATCTTGTCATTCCACTGTGGTTAGAGGATGCGACGATTAGGGAGATAGTACATGTTCGAGGGGAAACGAAGATTATCGGGCAATTTATTGACAAGAAAGCTGTCAGTTGGCAGGATCAAATGTGGATCTCAAAATTTGAAAGGGCGAAACAGTTTGATTGCCATATCGTCCGATTATTACGAACTGCACTTACAGATGCGGAAAATATCGATGTGCAAGCTTTTTCAAGCAGAGTTGCAACAATGTCGACCCCTAGGCCGAAACTTATTGCATACAATCTCGGGCCGTTGGGAAAGTCATCTGTGATTGCGAACACAATATTCAGTCCTGTTACCCACCCTGCGATCAGACAAAAAGATAACCGACCCGAGAATTTTTTGATTACTGCACAGGAAGCAATGGAGCATCTATACGAAACGGGCGTACTTGATGGCTTAAAATTTGTCACTTTCGGTGCGCACGTCAACTACTCCCTGTCGCCAATGATGCATGAGACCGCTTATGCACACCTTGGAATGAAGGGGCAGTATTATAGGTACACTGCCTCATCACTTGACGAGCTAGTTGCCATATCGCAAGACCCGCACTTTGGTGGTGCTGGCATTAGCCAACCTTTCAAAGTCGAAATCATGTCGCGCTGTATAGCACACAGCCGCCATGCAAAGGCGATAGGCGCCTCCAACACTATTACCGCATTACGGGCTCTCCCAGATGGCTCCGCGGACTTTTTGCTCAACCAAGCCAACAAACGCAGCCACGCTGGTCCTGTATGCGCTTGGTTCGCAGATAACACTGATTTTCTTGGTATTTTGGCATGCCTTCGGCGCAACGCCACTCCGAGGAACGTTGTACAACCATCAAAAACAACTGGTCTTGTTATAGGTGCAGGAGGGATGGCACGAGCTTCAATATATGCCATGATTTTGCTAGGGTGTCGTAATATTTTTATTTACAACCGAACGCTGAAGAATGCCGAAACGGTCGCGGATCACTTTAACTCATGGGCTGGAGCCTTATCGACGAAGGGAAGAGTAGTTACTGTTTTGCGATCAAGAACTGAGCCTTGGCCAGCCGAATACCAGCAGCCTACGTTCTTGGTATCTTGTGTGCCTGCCCACGAGGTAGAGATCCATAGTCCCGCAGACTTCGAGGTTCCAGAGCAATGGTTAGGGAGTCCGTCAGGAGGAGTTGCACTTGAGGTATGTGGCCCTATAATTGATCTTTCGAAGTCTCTTTAAATCTTCTTTCTACTCAATAAACTAGATGCTAACCGGTACCTGTGATAGCTGGCGTATAAGCCACTAAACACTCCACTCGTACAGCAAATACGACGCTTTCGTCAGAAAACGGGACGAGCTTGGGTCATGGTTGATGGTTTAGAGTTCATACCAGCGCAAGGGTTTGCACAGTTTGAGCTTATGACAGGGAGGAGGGCACCGCGAGCCCAAATGAGAGCCGCTGCCGAAAATAACTATGAGAAGGTGACAGGGAGCACCACTGACTCGATAGTATGACGCGTATGACGCCAACCCTAGCTTTCAGCTTTATAAACTGTTGAAAGATAGTCCGTGCAAACTCTGCATCCTCCTGTCTCACCCTCAGCTCTTCTATCCCAGCCTGCGGCTCGGAGTCACTGTTTGGCGGCTCCGTCAACAACCTCCTTGCCCTCTCCATCTTTCTCTCGCTCTCCCTCTCCATCTTTCTCTCTCTGCCTCTCCTCGCCCACTCTTCCGCCGCACTCTCCTTCCTCTCCTTCTTCTCCGCCCCCGCCTCCCTCTTCTCCACAGCCTCCACCCCTCTAACCCTTTCCTCAATCCCCTTCATCCCCTTTCTAAAGCCTCTCATCCCAACTTCAACGGCATCCTCCAACCCCACTGCTCCCCAGCTTTTCACCTCCCCTATCTCCGCATCCACCCCCACAGCAAGCAACCCCTCCCTCACCACCTCAATCATCGCCCTACCCTGCTCTTCGCGCGACAAGCACCCCAGCTCCGCCTCCTCAGAGCCTCTCTTAGCAGCAGTGCGGAGCACGCGCTTAATGTCCTTGCGCTCGGAGTCCGTGAAGGTGAGCGGGGGTGTGTTGAGGGAGTTGGCGGCGGTGTCGGCGGCTTCGGAGGCAGCGTGGGAGCGGGCGAGGGTGTGGGATTTGACGGATTCGAGAATGTCGGCGGGGTAAGTGTAGTTGTGGGTGTAGTGGACGTTGTGCTGGAGGGTGTTAGCTTGTGTGTCCCGATAATCCAGAGTGAGTTGACCCTTGGGGACCAGGGGGGAAATAGATGGGATAGGAAAGGAAGGAACAGAAAAGAATAACAGAAAAGGACTCACCACCTCGCCCTCCAACACCACCCAGCCCTCCTCAAGCCTAGCCTTCAGCCTCTCTAGCGGCCCTCCACCCCGTCCCTCCCACCTCACTCGCTCTTTCGCCTCTCTCTCCCTTGCTAACTGTACATACAACGCCTTCATCTCCAATATCGCAACCTCCTTCTTCTTCGCCGCCTCACCAAGTATCATCTTCGTAAAAGCCGCCTCAACCCTCGCCTCCTCTAGCACCCTCTCCCTCTCCCGCTCCCTCACAATAACCACCCTCTCCTCCGCATTCGGCAGCCGTCCCAAATGTGTCATCTGGAAAAATTGCAAGTCAAACGCCCTCGGCCGCCCCTCCGCCTCCGCCCGCCGCTCCTCTCGCATCGCAGCGTCGTCAGCCACGTACTGCGCCTGCCGCATGGGCGAGTTGGGGTGCCGGGCCTCCGCTACAGCCATCCAGTGTGTATCCTGCTGCGCGTCGCGATTGCGCTGCGCCTCGAGACGGCGCTGGCGCCGCTCCTCGTGGCGTGCCGCCCGTTGCACCTCGCGCTCCTGTTCCCGCGCTTCCCGATCCTGTCGCCGTGCTTCCCGACGCGCTTCTCGGCGCGCTGTCCTGCGCTCGAGGGTGGCGGGGGAAGGGGGCGCGGATACCGTTTGGGGGGGTTGGTTGGTGGTAGGAGCAGAGGCGGCGGG
>JPJZ01001588.1:0-34102 GCA_000750815.1 Pseudogymnoascus sp. VKM F-4516 (FW-969) | reverse complement strand
ACCCCCACCCCCTTTTCAACCCCCCTTCATACACGCTCGCCACACTCGCCTGCCACATACTCGGACTCACGAACCCACTCGCCGCAGGACCCACAAACTGCCCCTGCGTCATCAAATTCTGCTGCTGCTGCTGCTGCGCGCCTGCCGTCGTCCCCACACCCCCGCTCATCGGCGGCTGAGAAAGCAGCATGTCTGGCAAGGCGTTAGGGTCCGCGCCTGCATTCGACATCTGCCGCATCCCGCTCCCGACAACGCCCATGCCGCCGCTGCCGACGCCGCCGCCTTGCGAGTGCGAAGTGGGCGGTGCCATGGCGGCTAGGGCGGCTGGGGTAGGGGTTTCGAAGGTGGTGTTCCAATGGCTAAAGGGGTGTTGGTTAGCTATGTTTGTTCACACACACACGCTAGAAGAAAAAAAGAAAAGGGGAAAAGTAGGGAAGAAAGTGAAAATACGCACTCAAAGATCTTCGCGGGGTTCCACGCCGACGGATCAGCCATCGTCATCGTCGGCATCCCCTGCTGCTGCTGCTGCTGCGGCTCCGCCATCATCACCAGCCCCTGCACTGACTGCGCATTCCCATCCATACTCCCCATCCCCACCGCGGACCCCGGGCTATGCTCCGGCGGACTCGTGTACGTGACATTGACATGGTGCTGCTGATTGGCATATTGATTCAAGCTCTGCGGAGGCGGCATATCGATCGACGACGATGGGCTGAGAGTGGTGGATTGCTGGTACTGCTGCGTCGGCGGGCTGTTGCTCTGGTTACTGCTCGGGCTGCCGTAGGGGAAGCTGGGCTTGAGATCGAACGGTTTGCGCGTGTCGGCCGAGAAGGCCTCGCGCAGCGCATCAATCTGCTGCTGCATATCCGGCATGGGGCAGGCGGTAGTGCAGCGCTCGAGGAGCTGCATGTGGCGGGTGAAGTACTCGCGGGCGTCTTTGTTGAGGTCCGGGTCCGGGGAGGTGAGGGCGACGAGGTGGAGCACAGTGCAGGTGAGGATGCTGTAGACGATGTAGTTAACGCCTCGTATCATGCAGAGGAGGCCGTTCATGCCGTATGAGTCAAGGACTGCTTCTTGCAGGCGGCAAAGCAGCTTGGCTTTCGTGTAGGCGATCACCATGTGGCGCTTCCACTTGCCGTCGGGGTTGGTGGCATCTAGACTCGCAAGCTGCGGTCGGTTGAGCATCACGACGCCCAGGCAGTGCTGGATGTGCAGGTTACCCAGGAAATGCGTTGGGAGAAACGGCGGGGAGCCGTCCGCGGGGAACGTGACCTGCACGTCCTGTGGCAGCTCGGCCATCCATTTATCAAACGACGGATTGAGTTGGACGAACTTGGGGTCCGTGCCCACATCCATATTCTTCTTCTTCAGCTTGCTGTAAACGACAGCCACATTCCGTATGTGGCCCACGACTCGAGCAAAGTACGTGAACTGGCGCTGGGTTTGGTAGTCCGACTCGTCAGCCCCTGGCACCGGTTTCGGGATGCTGAAGTCGACAGTATCCGGATCGACGGATAGCAGGTGCGTCCGGCCCTGAGGCGAGCCGACCATCAGCTCGAAAACGAAAATGATCATCCATATCCGTGTCTTAATAGCGCATTCCGTATACGTACTCCCACACGGCTTCCCCGCCTTGTGATCTTGGTAATGGTCATCGAGACCCAAATCCCGCGCCATGGTGACGCACTGCACAACCGTCATCCAGGATCGGTAGTAATAGCCTCGTTTGGGTACAGCCTCTCGCGCCTTTAATATTATGAGCATAGCCTGGAGTGTACTTAATCGAGGGTCCTCCATAAAAGTAGAAGCATGCCCTGTAACCGTTAGCATGACTTCAGACCTCACATGACGTTAAACTCACGTGTAGCAAGTGCAAGCCACTGCTGCCCCTGAGACGGCTCGTCCGCAAGTTTCCCTGCGTGCGCGAACATTGCCTCCAGAATCAGTGGCGAGATAGCTTCCCTGTCACCGTGCCACTGCTGGTAAAACAAGGTTTTGTTAAGTACCGGAACGTAAGGGTGTATGTTGGTGAAGTAGATATCGAAATATTCCAGGGCTGTCTCCTCGTCCGGCATTAGCTCAGGGGGTATGCGTATCTTTGATCCTGGCCCTGCAGTTATTTGAGTAATCGCAAAATTCTCAGTGTCCTCAAACACGGCTTCCTGAACCTCCGCGGACTCCTTTTTCCTGTTACTCAAGTACGGGGCTATAGTGAAAGTTAGCGGTTATCCATCCCAAAAACCGAACAAAACCCACCAGTTCCCGATTCATCCATCTTCAGAGCCCCCAGATACTCGGCAAGATCTTGCGTGCCGAAAGTCTCAGACTGCTGGTACACTTCCGGTGATTGAGATTGCGACATCTGCGACTGTGACATCTGCGACTGTGGCATTTGCGACTGCGACATTTGCGACAGTGATATCTGCCTTTGGAGTTGGTGTTGCATAGGTTGTTGCATAGGTTGTTGCATAGGTTGTTGCATAGGTTGCTGCATTGGCTGTTGCATTGGCTGTTGCATCGGTTGCTGCATCGGTTGTTGCATTGGTTGTTGCATTGGTTGCTGTAAAGGCTGTTGATAAGATTGCTGTAAAGATTGTTGCGAAGATTGATGTTGTAACGATTGTTGTAAAGGTTGATGTTGTATAGATTGTACAGAAGGTGGTCGGTTTAAAGATTGTACAGAAGGTTGTCGGTGTAAAGATTGTGCAGAAGGTTGTCGGTGTAAAGATTGTACAGAAGGTTGTCGGTGTAAAGATTGTAGTGAAGGCTGTCGGGGTAAAGATTGTACTGAAGGTTGTCGCTGTAAAGACTGCTGTAGGGGTTGCTGCAACGGCTGATGCTGACTTGGCGGCGCCATAGTGGTATAAGTAGGTTGCGACGGATGATAATTATTATCCATTAGGGGCGGCGGGTTCATCGCAGCGGCATACTGCATCTGCTGTTGCTGCTGCTGCTGTTGACTCGAAGTTTGCTGGGGGTATGCCATTGGCTGCTGATAACTATTATTCTGGCTCGAATATGGGATCTGTTGCATCTGCTGCGCATAATCCTGGGACTGCCTATTGTTGTCGACCGATTGCAGCTGCTGGTCCAGCGGGATATGCGCCTGGTACTCCTCGTCCTCGTTGCCGCCCTCGTACTCCCCCTTCTCGGGCTCGAATCCGTGGCTCTGGCCGCCCTCGTAGTTGGCCGTCGGCGGGATGCACTGCAGCTTGAGGCGTATACATGCCGAGCAGGGCCATGTGTTCGTCGTGGCGGCGTCGCACTTGATCTTCCGTCGTCGGCATCCTTCACAGGCTCGCATCACTGGCGAGATATCAGTAACATGTTCCGGGGGCAAAACGGTTCAGCAATCGCATCTTGACTAACCCTTCAGCCGCTTATGGCGATTATGTTCATCCACAAAGACATAATCTACTTAAAAGCGTTAGCAAAGTACCCTTAGAAGCGCCTGGGTTCGGCGCCATGTGTATTCCCCTCGCACGTACTTTTCTGAGCCTCACGCGGAGCATAGCTGCTCGGTGCAAATGTATAGGTCTGCGGCTGCGAGTTCTGTGGCAGGATGCGCCGCCCGCCCGCTGGGTCGCTCGACGACATTGAGCGGGTTTGGAGGAGCGGCGGCGAGGGGTCGGCGGGATTATAGTATGAATCCAGCGGCCTCTGGAAATCGTCGCTACCGTCAAGGTAGAGAGCGCCGTCGTCGGCAAGGTGGTCTATCATGAACAAGACGGTGGCACCGAGGCTCGCCCACTGCTACGCGTATGTGGTGGTTGATGATGTGTGGGATGTGTTTCGAGGAGTGTCGCTCCGGCGCAGCGCAAGGAGGAGGTTGGCCGTTCCACGCAGGTTTCCGTCTAGGGATCGTGCCGGATATGTCAGACGTGAGTTCGGTGGGCGCGAGCAGGCAGTGGATTTTCCTTGTTGGCGAAGTTCGTAGAGGTAGCAGGGGACCCCGAGAGTGATTGACGGGGCTAGCTCGCGCGGAACCCGCTCTTAACAGCTCTGACTTGGTGGGACTCGTGGGACAGGCTGCTCATACATGCCCCCTGTGTCGAATTAAAAGCTGGCGATTGATTGTCGTTGAGTGAAGGCTAGTTATAGAGCAAGGAGCAGCCGCTGCGAGGCGCTCTCTCGAGTCGATGGCGGGCGGATAGTGGGCGGAAAGTTGCGGTAGCAAGGTTTGTGGCCCATGTATATTTCACATGTATTATGGTCGTACTTTTCGTATAGTACTATTTCAATGGCTATGTAACGGGGATATCCCTACCAGTGTAAGGATGAGTTTGGTCTCCCTCAGTTGCTCTTTTGCTCTCTCGTTCCTCGTTCTCTGTCGTGTATGCCGTCTCTTGTGTCTCTAAGCAGATCCCGTCCCAATTATGGAGCGGTCTCCCAGGGTCCTCACGCGCAGACGGGTCGACCTTGATCTTCGGGGTGGCAGGAGGCAAGATGAGAGGCCAGGGCACTTGGGAGCGGGCTGGTAGTGGTAATATTGGATGAGTGTGGCACTCGCTCTCTCTTTGCTCTGGATCAAGACGGGTTTGAGGGGTTCTGAGGATCGATATTCGCCGTGGGGGGAGTACCGTTCAAGGGGGAGTGAGGGGCGCCCGGGATAGTGTGGAGTGGAGTGGTAGGGTGGGTGATGGGTGATGGGCGGTGGTTAGGGACGAGGGATTGGGGTTAGGATGTGGGATGAGGGAGTACCGGTTGAGTACAAAGGATCAATTGGGAAAGAGAAGATAGAGTAATTAGGGTAGAGGGTAAGTTAGGGTGTGATAGTAGGGTATTGAGTGTAAATCCGGGATCATATGGGGTTGTAGGAGTGGTGGGAGGTGGGGAGACGAGGCTACAAGCGGGAAGAGCAGCGCGTCTTGGTCAGAATTGGACCGGGATTTGGGCGCAGCTAATCTAGTAATAGGCGCGTACTCTAGTGCTATAATAGCGAGCTGCTATAGGATAGCAGTGGCAGTACCAGATAGTGCTACCAGTATCTGTATGTGTTCTGCTCGTTCTACACCAAGAGAGGGAAAAGTGGCAGGTGCTACACTGATCCATCATTCATCGTCCATCGTTTATAATCCATCATCTAGGTCTTTCTGTTAGAGTGACGAGGGACAAGAGCGACTTTAGCCCCACTTCGGCACTGCGGGCATACACAGTACCAAGACTCATGTATAGTATTAGAGTAGAAGTAGCCGAATAGAGTAGCGGCTGTTGTGGTCCTATCGTGATCGTGGATAAGTCGTTTTATGCATGAAAAATATGCATAGCGTTTAAAAGTGCGCATGTACTAGCAGGCGATAGTGGCCATCAGCACGCGAAAGTTGATGCCCTTTATAGCGCAGTGCACACCTGTTAATGCATCAGATCCAAGTGTTGGATAGTTCATCTACTCTGCTCTGGTTTCGCACCACATCAGTATACGGATAGCAGGAGAGCAGGATAGGATAGAGTATAATATGCCATGTATAGAACAGCATGTTGCGCATATTAGCAGCTTAAACATGTCCCTACCTTACTCGTACTGACCAAGACATTTGTGTGTGGCATTAACAGGGAGGGCCACGATGGCCACAGGGACAGACCGGTCGGACAGGTCAGACAGATAGGCAGGCAGGAAGTCAGTTAGTACAGTACTAGTATGTAAGTAGTAGGGCGACTGTGAGGATATTTCGGATGCTTTGCACCTAGCAGCTATGTAAGCGGGCGTAGAGTGCAGGAGAGAGCGCAGTAGTATGCTGTTCAGTGCATAGCTGGCCATACATACAAGCAACGCCCATCTCCTGGCCTTGAGATACGGTACGAACAGTCCGCAGTGCCGTATGCGACAGTTGTGCAACCGGTCCGTATGCAACAGCTCTCACATCCATCCGTAGCCCATACATACAGCGAGAAGTACGAGTACAGTCGTACCTACGCATCTCACCCGCATCACCTCTCCACATCCTATCCTCTACTGTACAACTAACAGCTTCTTCCCTACTACCACTGCTACTACTTACTGTACTATGATGTCCGCGCTGCATCCTTCTCCCACTACTACTGCTAATACTCCACCAGCTGCCATGATCCCATCTGTCTCTGTCTGGGTGCCTTCTCGAAGCAGCCTAGCTTGTATCTCTGTCTAGGCACCATGTTTCACCTCCGGAACGATCTGGATTCTGCACTTTCAAACCCGAGTATCGGAGATGGGAAATCAAGGACGATACAGTATCATACATACGATATTTTGCTGGCATGATGCTCCCCATGCAGGAAAACGAGATACGTGACTAAAGAGCCCCCCTACCTCCGTACGACGCTGTAAATGTAGTAGTTAAGAAAGGCTACTGATACCCGATACCCCAGCGAAAATCTAATGTCCCCCATTCGCCAAAATCCCACGTACCCCTCAACTCTTCCTAGGAACAGCAAAAAGGTACAAGGGGCTACAAAAGGGTAACAAGGGCGCGCCTGAAACAGAGCAGAGAGCTCCACGCAGAAGCCCCTATTTCAGCCAATTAGCAAGCGCGGGGGGAGCAGAGCACGATGCTGTGGGCGGGGATGTGCTGGGAGTGAGATTATGTACTAGGTAGGTACTTCTGGATTAGGCGTTATGAGTGAGGGGCGAGAGAGGGAGACATGGGAGAGGATGGCGGCCACACGGTAAAATCGTGATGTCCTATCGCAATAGCGCTACAAAACTGGGCATTTGTAGTGTATTGTACTACGCTGTACTACTGTTACTGCTACTGCGTACTACGCCGGATCGCTTCCCGCTATACGCTCGCTTCCTCTCCTCCTTTAGTTGATCACCTACCCCAATGGTGGTTAGAGGAGGAAGTATATAGGGAGAAAAGAGAAGGATAAACAGTACATACATTTACTAGCAAACCCTCACCCGCCACCGTTCACTTCCCAAAAGAAAAGACGTTATTATCCCCATCGAAGAAAACGCCACACAAAAAATGACACCACAACTGACACCACCCTCGCTCTCTTTCCTTGCTCCTTGCTCCCCCACCCCCAAGACACACACCTCGCAGACACGCAGCGTCCGTCAGTAATCATGGCTCTGGAACAGGGACAAGACATCTTGTCTCGCCCACCCCATCCATCTATCCATCCACCATGATCACGCATGTAGAGTAGTAGAATGGTCGCTTATCACATGCATGCCCTCGCACTTCGCAACTCGCACCACGGCGCCACTAACCTGCCGGCTGTAAATCACTGAGGTCCACTTGTCTTTTTCATTCGCTCTCGAAGGGAAGGGGGATAGAACTTCCTGTATAGTAGTAAAGAGGGTGGGTAGTATGGGGGGCCATCGCTGCTGTCTAACGCACGCGATGGCGTTCCCCTGTACCCGAGAAGAAAGACATCCACTGACTGGCGGGGACACCGGGGCTATTCCGGGAGATGTTGTATAAAAAATGTAAAAGAAGAAAGTTGTGGATCGAAATATGGCGTGTCAAGAACAATTGTGCATAACTACTTTTGTGCAACCGACGTGGAGTGCATAAAAGCGTGGACACATGTAGACTGACGGATTCGTCGTGTAGCATATTTATATCTGATATCAGATTTCTAACTTCTGGCCCCAACAGAACCAAAAACCCGTCACGGGCGCGTCTCACCCAGCCCTGTCTGTTCTACCGCAACGGTGGGTTGTTGGACCAACATGACTTGTTCTATTCTCAACGATTTCTGCACCGTCGCGCCTTGGGTCTAGATCGTGAAGTGGCATATCCGCTCCATTCTCTCTTTCGATAATGGGACGATTAGGATTTGGGAGATGGGCTCATTTGAGCTTGATATTGATGAGACACAGATACGCGATCAGGGGACGGACACTTGGTAGCCAATTAACGGGGTTGGGTGTAGTCGTGGCAGTTAATTGACTGCTCGTAATAGTGGCAAAGGACACCACCAACACACGATGATGATGCTAGCTCTCTACCATCACTATGATACTGTAGCCTAGAATGGTGTCCATAAAATCCCAAAGAGTGCTTAGAGTAACCCTCGTCCCCCCCATCAAACCTTAGAACCCACTCACAGAGTCTATCACATGCGCCTCCACAGCGCCTTGGGAGATAAAATAGCTTGCTTCGCTCCGCTATGCAAAAATCCACATCCACTACCACCACTCCTACGTCCAGACCAGCCATACTGTGACCCCAGCACCAGCACGCGATTCACTCTCCTACAACCATCGCACGATAGTATCTGCATCGCCTCCACCTCTGGATAGATGAGGCTGACGATCCTCATGTCCCTCTCATTGCTCTTAAGAATGCGGGGTGTGAGACATTGCGGTCCCTTTCTGGTGCGGTTAGGTGAGGCCGGCAGATAATCTCCTCTGCACATCCGTCATCGTAGGTTGCCGCTGGCTGGTCACGCTGCAAAGAGAGAGGCAGATCAATTACCTTCGTCCCTTACTGCTGTAAAGAGACAGTGCAACAAGCGATCCGGTGAGCCGAGGAAAGGGGTTAGGTAGGTGGGGGGAGGCTCTAGGATTACATTACTTAGACTGGACCGGTGAGGAACTACTACTAGGAGCGATGATCTTCAGGGTGCCAAACAGCCGCATACATTCCTTTCCTGTCTGTGACGTCTGTGACGACATGAAACGAAACGGTTTCGTTTCGCTCTTCGTTTCGTTTCGTCTTTCGGCAGAGCGCCACGGCAGTGCCGCCAGCCAATCCATGGCACCGAGAGATCAAGCCTCGCGATCTTGCATATCTGCAGGGCACATGGCGCTGGGCCTGAGTCGAGCTTAGACTGCGCTCTCTCCTAACCGGGTGTATCCACCGATCCTACAGTATGTAAACGCCGGCCGCGGCGGCGGGGCGGCACACAGCAGTCTCGCCAAACGCTTGGAATCAAATGCGTGGGTTTTGTTGGATGCTGTGGCGCAAAGAAGCATAGAGTTTAGGGGCTTGAAGTTAGTTTTGTGTTATACAACTAACAACGCCAACACACCAACATATAGCTTATGGGCGTAAATAGAGTTATGGACATGTGAGGGGTAAGATGGATGATGGATGCGTGTTGGTGTTGGTTGGTTGGTAACCTTATTTCTACGTAGACAGTAAGACGGCAGATAGATGAGTGGTGGTTTGGATTAGCGCGGGGCGGGTGTGGTGGTGTTCGCTTATCGATTAGAAATCGGAGTTGGAGCCTCAACTATCGATAGCGTATCTTCAGCATCGGCGAGACTTGAAGTCATACTGCCAACTGCCTACATCCACCCTCAACTCCTACCCAAGGTCTACGCCTCCATTAAAACGAATTGGACGGAAAACCAGTCATCCGCAAACATGGCAATCGAAAATGCAAACCCGACCATCATCAACGTCGACGAACTGCCCACACGGCGGGGTAAACCCTCTCACCTCCTCCCCAAGGAAGAAGGGCCCAGCATCCTCTCGCTCCTCACGCCGACCCCGAACCCGGCCTTGCAGATTTACCTTGATGGCGAAGAGCCGATTTCCGATGAGGAGGATGAGTTGGCCGAGGAGCCGATTGATGAGCAGGAGATTTACGGTTCGTCCTATTGCCCCATCGCCACCCGCAGCCTCACGACTTCAGCCTCATCTCAACCTCAACCTCAACTTCATAGTAAAGTGATACCAACTAACACCCCCCAGACCTAATCTCCACCATCTCCGACCCCGAACACCCCCTCTCTCTCGGCTCCCTCGCCGTCGTCAACCTGGCCGACGTCTTCATCACCCCCTCCAATCCCTCCCCCACCGAACTCATCACGGTCACCGTCCTCATCACCCCCACCATCACACACTGCTCCCTCGCCACGGTGATCGGCCTCGGAGTCCGCGTGCGCCTCGAACAAGCACTCCCGCCGCGCTTCAGAGTTGATGTCCGTATCAAGCCAGGGACGCATAGCCAGGATGAGCAGGTCAATAAGCAGTTGGCGGATAAGGAGCGGGTGGCGGCGGCATTGGAGAATGCGACGCTGCTGAAGGTGTTGATGACGATGTTGGAGACGTGTGCGTAGGGGGTATGGAATTTAAATTGGTGAAAAGGGGAGGTGTTCTGTGCTGCAGGTCGCGAGCTGGTTACTGTATGGGGGAGGAGGAGATGATGCACCGGCGCTTCGGGGGATTGGCAAGTCCGTCTGGGAGATGGAGTACCCTCATCACCGTCCTTTCTCACAGGGCTACAACCTCCCAGCATCAGCGCCGCTTTCGGCCTCGCTGGCCCTCGCTGAGTGAGCAAAGCCGAACGATACGACGTCGCATCTATCGCCAAAGCGTCGTCAAGATGGGCATGGATGTACGTAACAGCTCCATTTCATAAGCTGACGTTCGTCCCATCCGCTGCACAGTACGTTATACCCAGCACCCTGCCGCAGCAACCCCCGCACAGCAGCGCATAAAAAACAGCTGTTCAAAGGCGCAAGCGCATGAGGGCCTGGGCGTTAGATAGATACCCTGCGGTGGCGGACAACAGGCATACAAGTAGTACATATTAATACAAACCACATACACAGCGTTTACCCTTACTAAATATCCAACACCCGCCCACAATCACGCGCGGAACTCCCCTCCCTGCCAGCCTTGATATTAACATTATTCCAAATATTCCCAATTTACCCGCCTTGGCGGGACAAGGCAGCAACCAACAACGCTGCAGACGGGGATCTCCGTACCAAAGCAATACAGTACAATACTTGCGCGCTGCGAGCGTGTTGGTTCTTGTTCCCTTTAGGTAGTCATTTTAATATCACAATGTGGGATCCACGCAGGGACATGCAGCGCACGACCCCTCATGTGCTGCCCTAGACGGTGGCGCTTGCGCCCGTTTCGAATTGAGAGGTGTTGCGGCTGATATCGGGGTCCGGGGGGTGAATCCTTCGCCCGCACGCGCGGTTTTCGGGCCGGGTAGGGCAAGCTGCGGTTAGGGTGGTGGAGATGAGGGGAAGCTACAGTACGTGGAAGCTTGAAGTGGGATATACGGAGGAATCGGGAGGTCTGGTGGATACGCCACCAGATCTGCCACTCGAGCTCAATGTTCCAGGTCTCCCGCGGTAGATCTGGTGGCGTATCCACCGGGCCAACAGACCTCCCGGTTCGTTCGCATTCCTTCGCATGTCCCACTTCGAGCTTCCATGTACTGTATATGGCGTGGCGCCTTGTGCTGTGCTGCGTGCCGCAGGCTCTCGGACTCCGCGGAGGGAGTCTATTCGATCCCCAGCCGTTCCGCCCGGGCCGTCTCGTTTGTCGTATATCTGAGAGAGACTGATGGCCGTGCGGATACGCGGATGAACGGTCATTGACGGATGGTCGAGAGTGACTGGTCCAGGAAGGTAGGAAGGGTCTAGTCCAGGGGATCCGGTGCAGAAAGTGGAGAGGGGCGTTCCCGCGTGGAGTTTGGGAGATGGGGAGGAGCGTGGAAAGCCTGATCAAGACTGGATCGTTGGCGGAGAGGGGTTTATGTTTGTGGTTCTCATTTCTGGATTGTGTTTTTATGCAAAAGGTTCACTTCGAGTTGTTATGGCATGAATTTCTTGGGCTATTTTCTCGGTATTTATCTATTACTCCCGAGGCTACTCTGAGTTTTATTTATCATCGGTGAATTGTTCAGCTCCTTTATCACATCTCGAAGTCCTTTGCTTTAACCACCTCTCTCGACATCATCATTCGTATTTTCTTAATCATGAGACCAGCTTCTTAAGTCGTTTCTCTACATTCTTCAAGTCTCTCCTTGGCCCGGGAAGATGGTAACTGTGCCCTGAGCTTTCCCAACTCGTCATTTGCCCTCTTTGTTGTTTTCGAGCCTGCATCTACTCTCTATCCCCTATTTCCTAAAGAATTACCTCGGAGCAAGTCCCATAAGCCTCTGATCCAACTGGGGACTTCCTAATCTATCATGGGGATTGGGACACTGAAAATTCCAGAGACACCCCCGAAGCGGTCATGGTCTTCCGTTAAGGTAGTCGTACCAATCTCGAATATTCCTCAGACTCTCCACGACATCCCCACCAGTCCTCACATACACTCTCCCCCAGTCAGAAAATCTCTGTACCTCCCTCCAATCCCCATTTGACTGCCAATGCCACATTAACTCCAAGCTGGGAAAACACACCGAATCTGTAGCACCGTCTACGTAGACTTGAGCCGGATCGTCTACATGCGCCCTCATGCCCAACTGCCACCTCTGCGTCGCCAGTATCCTCGAAAGTTGACACGTATGTAGTAAAGCAGGTATCTGCGTTGACGAACTAATCTGTGCCCAGTCCCGCCCACCATTTGCATATTGCAGCGGGTCCACGCGTAATATCACGTCCCGGCCCGGCGTGTTCCTAACGGCCAGCTCCCAGATCGGGCCGCGGATTTCGTAGGGGAGGTAGGGGAAGAAGTGGAACTCCTTCAGTTCAGGAGGTTTGGTAATCTGAGGGCGGGGTCGGGACTTGACGCGGATCTGGGTCTGGAAGGGGGCTTTAGAGAAGCGATGGAAGGTCTTCGGATGAAAAGGGTTGAAGATGCGAGAGTGGCGAAGAGATTTGACGCACAACCTGATGGGATGGTTGGGGAAGGTGTGGAAGGTCTTCAATTCTAAGATCTTGACGATTCGAGGGCGTCGACGGTATTTGAAAGGCCGAGGGGGATATTTGATGCTTTTGAGAAATCTGTTCCGGAGCTTTAACTCATGGATTTTTTTCAGGGCTGATCTGAGGCGTGATGTTAAATTTTTTATCTTCTTCTTGTGATTTGTCAACTTCTTCTTTGGCCGGGACATGTTTGGTGATATTCTTCTGGGGGTTGTAGGTGGTTTCGGTGGTGCTGGTTGGGGAAGACGGCAAGGGGGAGGGAATATGTTTTATATGTGTTTGTTTATCTACTTGCTTTGGAGAAAATAAGGGGTGGAGTTATAGGGAGGCTTCTTTGGAAATCATCTGCTGTTGTGACAGGTATGTCTTTGTCCTGAGCGGCATCACTCTCGACCCTTCTGGTACGATCTATGGCTGATATGTCTACAGGAAACGATAAGTGAGTGTAACAAACCGCCAAATGCCGTGCTTTGAGTTTTGCATGAAGGGATGTCAATTGAACCAATCACCAAGAGGGAATGCTATAACTAGTCCTCGGGATGGCAAAAACTCCCACCATAGACCTTATCAGCCGAATTGCCTCGATCGCATCCCTGAGCGAACGTACACAAATATGTTCGGAAAGCTGGCATACAGAAAATCCACGTTCAAGAACGGATTGCACTATCTGGCAGTGTTATCTTATGCTTCTCGCCGTCATCGTCGCTGTCGTTCTCACCGCCATTCGTTGTTGCTGCAGGTCTTCTGTTGTTTGATAACCCCTATCATTAAGTCTGTAGCATACAACAGGCGAGTGCAGCAGCCTTTGCCTTCCTTTGCCAGTAACTTTGGCGCCCAATGGCACCTCATCAATAACTCTAGATTAGCGGGGCCCTGGCCGTTTGTGAGTATGATTGATGTTCTTGTCTTAACCTTGAAGCTTACTTTTGGACTTTTCACTTCATTTCTCAATTTTCTCCTTAGCATAGAAAGAATTTCAGTTTAGGGGGTGCTTGTGCACTGGGCCTCCTCAACGCATTATTTTACCAATTCTTGTCTTGGGCTTGCGACTATTTTCTATCACCAACGTCGCACGAATACCCAGAGCATGTTCCATAAACTTTTGGTATAATAAATATTTCAAATTTCTCATACTATTCTACAGGGCCTCAACGATGTGGCAGATATGCCGGGAGGTTAAAATGAATCAAGGTCTTCCCGTCCCAGTCCACGAGATAAACGTTATCACCTGCGGCGAGGAAGTTTATCTCCGCCCGGTCCCTTGCAATGTGCCATAACCCCAACAGCTCCCGATCAGGGAAGCAGAGCTTATCAGTCATCGGATCGAGATAAACTTTTTTCTCGGAAGTCTCGGTGGCGGCTAGACTTAGCTTCCACCGTTCCAATGACAGTGTACGCGAGACATGGCATGTATGCAGAAGCGGCGGTACCTTGGCACAAGAACTTATCTCAGGCAGCACCCACAGCAGTTCTGGCCTGTCATCGTAGCGCAACATTACCTCGCGGCTTGGGCTACCCTGGACTGCAAACCTCCAGATCATGACGCGTATCTCGGGAGGGAGTTTGGGGAAGCTATGAAAAGTTAGCTCGGTAGTATCCATGATGGGAATATGAAGTGTGAGTGTGGTGTTCTTCTTCTTGGTGTTGTTCTTGTTGGTGTTATTCTCGGGTCTATTCGCTGTTTTGGTTCTGGCTAGGAAAGGAGATCGAAGAGGGATTTACTGCATCTTATATACCTAGTCATGGGACAATCTGCACATTCTAAATATAAGATGAAACCCAGGGGAGTGTCTATTTTGAATAATTTTCCTTTGTAAAGGCTGATCTCCGTCATTGTCTCGAGCAGATCGATCTTATGCTTTGTGCTTCATAATAGGGATCATGAACGTAAGGTACTGTTCGCAATAGCCTCTGTTGCAGGTGCCCAAAGGAAGCAAGATGTGCTGAAAATACTGTATGAAAAAGTCTGTTATGCAAGTATCAAAACGAAGCGATTGTCCAAGGACAAAGGAGGCTATTCAGGTCATTGCACGCAGGAAACTGTACAATGGCATTGTTCAGGCTTTACCTTTAACGCCCGCGTGAATATCATCTTGTTTTCGGGAATCCTTTGTCTGGGAAAAGATATGCCGCCGCTGCGTATGAAAATATCAACTCGACACTCCCTTCTTGAGATCTGGTAGAAGTTTCCGAGACTCAGTTGACCTTCGTAATCTTTCATAAAGCATAAAACTAAAACATAATTATAATTAATCGATTCCGTTTGCTGTTTTGATTTCCGACCATTTTAACATATTATGTTGTGGGATTGTAAGTCGATGCGTATTACGGCATGAGCAACATGCGGAAATACAGTATAATTATTATTACAACACTTTTTTCATAGATGAAATAATATTTGTTCATACGACATATATATGCTTCCAGTTTTTACAATAAGAGAGGGTCAGCTAGGATTCTACAGCTTCGCGCTAACCTCACATATCGTAGCCACAGCTGTCAGATGGAACTGTGGGGTCGCACTCAATCTACTCAAACAGTATCTCTCCCACAAAGTGGTACAGATCATCACTTTCAATAGCCAAACAGGAGCACGGATGCTTGTGATGCTGGCTGATACGAGTATGCCTTATAGATCGTCCCTAAACTCAACTGAAGATGGTTCAGCCCGGCCGTATTGATGACCCGTCTGGGAGGCGGGGTAGGCTGGAATTGACATTTCGCCGCCAAGGGTGACACTTTCTCCAGCGTATGGCCGCTCCCAGCGAAAGAAGATCAAATATCGGGGAGAAGCCACGCGCGAAGTGGCTGATGCTAGAGTATGCTCCCTTGTCTTTCATCAATTAGGAACCACCTTCGAGGTTACATATTAGGGGTTCTCGTCCACTATGGCTCTGCATTTATTGCCATATGAGAACTTATAACTTAAGTCTCATTAGCCACTAAAAATGAGAGCTCTCAATACGTTGACGCTTCTCGCTGCCGCAGTCTTAGCACATATACCTGACTACAATGACGACTTATGGGATAGTGAAGGGAACGAGAGCTGCAGAGTTGAAGCAGAGTTGACAAGCCCGTTTTGGCTTCACCGGTGGATTGGCACTTACTACAATGGCACTATCGTATGTACTTGTTCTATTGCACGCCTTCTTCAATATTTGCTTATATTCGAGTTATGGTACTCGACGCAAGGTGGATGCATAGTACATTTGTTAACGCAGGTTATAATGACAGGACGTCACAGTAGCTGTCGACCACAGCGGCAACATTTCGTCTTGCGGGGAACGGCCCACCTATTTCAATGAGACTTACACCGGTGTTTTGTCCCTCCTCGACGCCAAATATGCCGGACCAGCTCCTGAGGTTATAGACCCAAGAAGCTATGTTAATCCATTCGTATTCTTGTTAGATGGCTGGGCTCCCTCTACAACACAAGCTAGCCTCTTCGCCAATCGCTCGGCCGAATCATACCTCCCACCGGCCGTCACACTTGAAATGGAGAGTGTATATTGGTTCCGCTACAAGAGCCTCGAGGTCTTGCCCTGGGACTTGCAGAATGAGCTCCTCTGGCCTTTCTGCGGTGTCGACAACGTAACCATAAACCCGGCTTCTGGCTACAACTTTACCTGCCACTACACCGACGAACTGACTAGCGACTACAGCCAGTTCTCCCTTCCAATCAGCGCCTGCAACGACTCGAACACTGCACCCTTCATAGCAACAAACAAGTATGATTACTATCATAAGGGTATCTTGCGTGGGACCTTTAATGAAACGTATGCCGACTTTGAATGGTATTCTGCCTTTTTTGGCGGGTTCACGACAGATCCTATTCGACAGTGGAACTCTAGCCGATACCTAAATGACAACTGGACAGGGCATAGAAGCCGGCATAGTGGCAGCTTCACTATGAAATTCAAGGGCGGCGTGGATGCTGAGCATAGCCATAAGATGGTGCTTGGGCCGGGAAGCAATATCTCCTGGGTGGAGGATGTGAACAAGACGAAGGTTAATACATTTTGTGCTGCGGCGCTGGGTGTGGGTGTGAGCCTTCATATTAGTACGTGGGTGGCAGCAGATGTGATAGTTGGCTGGAGCTTGATCTGGGTTAATTATTTCTCATAGCCTCATGCCATTGATGCTTAGCTGTATTTTAGATGGTCACTTTGGCGTTAGGGTCTGCTTGCCACTGATGGGATCGAAGAACGATAGGGGGGATCAATCTCGATAAGAGATTTTTGAATTGAGGATGATGTTGGATATATTATTTAGTAAACAATGACAGAAATTCCAGGATCTCTGAGAACTAGATACCCTGGAAATATCCATGAACGAAAGTTATCACTCTGGAGGTGGCGATGGTGGCGGTTCTATTTAAAAACAATGGGCGATCATTAGCTAAGCAAGCTAGCTTCACATGTTCCTGGAGTTCGCAAGGCTGAAAGGCTGACGATTCCAGAACACCAAGATTGCCAGGAACAAAGAAGGCAACACCAACAGCATTCCTCGATAATGATCATATGGCGCTGTTAGGTCTTACCGTGCCGGCTCTCCGGAAGCTCGCGGTGCCGTCAGTATGCGTACTCATATCGTTTCTGTCGTTCAGCTCGCAATACCTGTTCTACCACATAGAGCCAGGACCACTGACGCCAAGTGAAGCAGCATGGTTCAACGCTCTTATCTTTTGTATATTCTGTACATATGAAAGAGCATGCCGTGTTGATCCAGGAAGACTACCAAAGAGTTTAGCAGAGAGTGGCGAGGGAGTTGGGGCAGAGACGACGAAGGAAGCGGATGCACCGGCAAAGGAGCAACGCGCCGGAAATTGGTGCAAGAAGTGTAATGCTGTGAAGCCTCCTCGGTCTCATCACTGCCGTCAATGTAATCGGTTAGTACCTGACCTGTGGTGACGCGATTTCTGTTTAAAAATCAACTAGTCACTAATCCGTCGCAGCTGCATTCCAAAAATGGACCATCACTGCCCATGGACCTCCAATTGCGTGTCGCACACCACCTTTCCTCACTTTCTTCGCTTTGTGTTCTTTGCGGTAGTATCTATGTGCTTCCTCCAGTACCACCTCTTCAACCGCGGCTACGTCGTTTACGAAAACCGCAACCTGCCATCCTACCTCGGACCCTCTCCGTGGGCCTTGGCCCACCTAATCATCCTCTTCGCAACCAACACCCTCACCCTGTTCATCCTACTCATCCTTCTCGTCAGCGCCGGCAACTCCCTCGCCATGAACACCACCATGATCGAATCCTGGGTGATCGAGCGGCACGAGTCCCTTGCCAACAAGGCACGGTATCACGGCGGCTTCGTGCACGGGCCGGGCGGCCGCAGGATACGCATAAGGAAGCAGGAGTTCCCCTATGACATCGGCATCTGGCAGAACCTTGTCCAGGGGATGGGGACCCCGAACGTGCTATCCTGGTTCCTGCCGTTTGCAGGTGGCCCGGACAATGAAACCGGGTGGGAGTTCCCGGTTAACGGGTTCGAGGACCCGGATGTGACCTGGCCTCCTCCGGATCCGGACCGTATGGCGCAGGCGCCGTGGTTAAGGGAAGGGACGGATAGGAAGGAGGGGTTCTTGCACGGGGACGGAGGGGACGAGGTGCAGGAGTTTAGGAGACGGCAGCAGCAGGACTATGAGAAGAGGGGACTCGTTGGAAGGGGACTGGGCGGGCGGAATAGACAGGCTAGTGGGGCACCAGGGAGCTATGACTGGCTTGAACTCAGTGGTGAGGAGGGTGATGGGAGCGAATACGAAGGGCAGGACGCGGATGGCAGTGACGGATGGATTAATTCCGATGGAGACAGACTGCGAGACTACGGTGTGGACGAGGAGGCTGAATTAGTCGACTGGGAAGAGGACGACGATATTCCTCTTGGTGAGCTGCTGAGGAGGCGTCGTGGTAGGGCTGAGGAGGCTGATACGTGATAAGTGGCAAGTTTACATAAGGAAAGATATTCATGTTCTAAGGACGGCACATCTCGATCCCGGTTTGGCAGGAAAGTGGAGTAAAAACTGTTTACAGTGTTTTCTTAGACGCGTTTTGCCTAGTGTATTCCTGCTTCCAGCCACCAAGCGAGGCACGATGTCTTACCACGAACCCTCACGATCGCCTACCATAGCACAAAGATAAGGAATGATCGTAGAACGATCGTAGATCTTACCATGTCATAGTCCCCTTCCTACGCCAACTAGCATAGTAGATAATTCTCCGAGCCAATCCTTATCCTCATACCTTGTAACAGATCGAAACAGAGCCTCCCAGCCACCGCGAACATCACATC
The DNA here is from genome assembly GCA_000750815.1 of Pseudogymnoascus sp. VKM F-4516 (FW-969). Taxonomy (NCBI): domain Eukaryota; kingdom Fungi; phylum Ascomycota; class Leotiomycetes; order Thelebolales; family Thelebolaceae; genus Pseudogymnoascus; species Pseudogymnoascus sp. VKM F-4516 (FW-969). The sequence goes on along the minus strand of JPJZ01001588.1, from coordinate 15,251 downwards.
TCTCACAGCCCCGAAACACGCAAGTTCCTGTTCCTCCAGGGCACAGCGGCGTAAGTGGGCGGCGCGGAATCGGCGCTACCGTAGCTCCGCACGGCCCAATCCCTACCAAAAGTTGGCCAGCACTGCCAACCACCCCACCAGTGTTTCTAAATCTGTCGCAGGGCAGCCAATCACCTGTCGCCAAGCCGCAAAACCCAACCTCGTATCTGCCAAGCGATGAGCTTTTGGTGGCTATCGGCGATTGATGGCATGGTAACGGGACTTTCTGCTTTGGTCCTCGTACTGGAAACCCCGCTATGACGAGTGCCATGGTTGACGGGAAGAGAAGAAAATGTCAGGGCGGGGTTGCTGGGAGACGGTATAAGATAAGAGGCTGGACTGCATTTGGGAGAGTTGGTCTGTCTGATGATATTTGCTCGATCAGATCGTATCTTCCGTAACAACATTCGCTACTCGACGGAGGGGAAAAATACTTAAAGAGAATTCAACAAGGATTTATTCTCAGCACACCATATTTGGGCGGATCCGGATCTGACTCGAGGGCTTGAACGAAAGGATAAAACCTTTTCTGCAAATTTGTAGACAAGACACCAACTACACATATCTCGAAATGCAATTCTCCGCCCTCATTACCATCGCCATCGTCGGCATGGCATCACTAGTGGCAGCACGACCGGTCATTTGCGCCGAGGTATGTTCTGCTTCCTAATTATATAAAGATATTCCTTACTAACAATCTACGCAGAGAACACTCGACGGCATCCTGCTGGGCCAACTACCTAAAAATGCCTGCTGCTCATACGGCTCCTGTGTCGGCGACGTAAATGTCACCGGCGGCTGAGCATGGCCACGGCAAAAATTAAGAAAAATAATATAATATACGGAAACGAATATGCGTCACAAGTCAGCATCATATATCGGCGTCACAATTATCGACTCGGAGGCGTTACAAGTCAGCAGCATATATTTGGTCAGCGGACTTTTTACCGGATGGTTTACATGGAAGGCGGGGAAATGGGCTGGGCTGGACTGGACGCATAATGGAATACGGATAATGCGGATATAGGAGTCTGGAAGGAACGGCGGTGTATGGGAGATGCGCGTTGCTTAGCATCTAGCTTCAGCTGCACCCTATGAGGTAGATAGACATGAATGCTACAAATCACAGCACATATACGAGCATTTACATATGGTCTAGTGGGAACAGGAACAACCGCATTCGTTCCTGTGCTTGTAGTGCGAGAAGCGTGATATGTTGGTTGGCCACTCGGTTCGTAGCGTTGATGTCGTGCATTCGTATCCAGCCGCATTATGAGGCTGCATATGGTATAGCCGTCGTGCTATAGCCAAGATATATGCTCGTACTAGTATATGCTTGGGTTGGCTACCATTTAATAGCGTTATGTCGATTTAATCCCTTCGAGGATAGAAGGAATCTGTTCAACTTATCGTAGCTTTGTGTGTTTACAGTGATTGTAGTTGTATTATTGTTTGGTCCCTGAAAATTGGATTAAAATCGAAAAACTTTTTATTAAATAAAAAAGGCTCTACAGTACATAATAAATATATTATTATTAAATAGCCGCCCAAAAATAAATATAAGAGAGAATTCCCATCTGCTTCAATTACTAGCACCCTCAAGATGTTGGGCGATGTCCATACTGTATGTGAAGTCGAAATCACTCTCCTCTTTGACGTCATAACTGAGATAAGAAAGGCAGGGGCCATCGTGGGCCGATAAGGATCGTACCGAACAATATTTGACGAGCCTCACAACTGCCCTTGCCTCGACACCAAACGTTACACAATTGCTCCTTCCGTCGATTATTACACTGTTTGTCATGAGCGAGATGTATTCTCGCCGCAGCCCTTGAGTCATGGCCGTAGATATCGACCTTCCGTTCCGTTAGCTTCCATCAACCCAGAATCGAGCATAGCGGCTTCGCATCAACCTCAACCACGATGGGAAAACTCACTCCGCGGTCCCTGCGCCTCCCAAGCAGATGGCACTTTCAGTGGCGAGATGCGGTTATACTGCTACTTGTTATCCTGATCTGTGCTTCGTACTCGACTTCAATTCCCGAATTTGCCCCTAAGATTGGATCGGATGATCTGTTCAAGACGAACACTGCCTTTGATCACGAGGGCGGAGCAGATCATGGCACAAACCTAACAACTGTGCCCGAGGGCAAGAAAAATGGAAATACGTTGGAGGCACTTGTAAATGCAGTCGACGTTATGCAGGTCAACTATTTCCAGGTGTGGGCAGGACTGTGGCCAACGGCAATCGACTGGACATCAGCTGTCGTTGCGACTCATATCGCAGCAGTCATGAGCACAGTCTCATCAGCGACGGACTTCACAATACAACCCGCATATGGAGCCCCTACCATGATATCGAGACCGAAGGCACTTATAAACAGATTCATGTCACATCTGATGGGATTCTACTTTGGACAAGACTCGTTGACTCTTAGGAGCGAGGCGTACGATGATATGCTATGGGTGGTGCTGGAGTGGCTCGAGGCTATCAAGTTCGTCGATACACACTCGACACAGCTTTCCTACGCTGAGGGCCTGCCATCTTGGTATGGAGAAGAATGGGTTCCCGGGTTCGCCCACCGTGCCCGGATTTTTTGGGATCTGGCGTCAGGAGGCTGGGATGCGTCGGCGTGCGGTGGGGGCATGGTCTGGTCCCCTTACCTGCTACCATATAAGAACGCAATCACGAATCAGCTCTTCATCACGGCTTCCATCTCCATGTACCTCAACTTCCCCGGCGACGATAACGAATCGCCTTTCATAGCGAGAGAAAGCAGTAGCGGGCCTTCACGAGCACCAGTTGGGAGGAAAGACCCAAAATTCTTGGACGCTGCGATTGCCGGCTATGAATGGCTCGCATCGTCGAATATGAGAAACGCAAAGGGGTTGTTCATTGATGGCTTCCACATCAGTCACAACAGACACCATGGCCATCCCGGTGAAAGACACATGCAGTGCGATATCCGCAACGAAATGGTATACAGCTACAACCAAGGCGTGCTACTCTCCGGCCAACTCGGCCTTTGGGAGGCAACCGGGTCGCGAGGATACCTCGAAGACGGCCACGCCCTGATCTCTAGCGTCATCAACGCCACGGGTTTCAATCTCGATAGCCAAAGCGTATATACCGAAGCCGTGAGCAATAACTCCACTCGCCCGCGCTTAGGGACATGGCACGGCATCGGCCGCAACGGGATCCTAGAAGAGGCATGCGATGCCTACGGCACCTGCGGGCAGGACGCGCAGACCTTCAAGGGCATCTTCTTCCACCATTTCGCGCAGTTCTGCCAGCCGCTACCGCCGTACGTGGTTAAGCCCGGGGAAACGGTGGATGTAGCGACCTTTGAGAAGCTGAAGGAGTGGCATGTGCAGAAGTGCAGTGGGTACAGAGCGTGGGTGAAGAGGAACGCAGAGGCGGCGAGGGAGACGCTTGATGAGAGCGGGAAGGCAGGGATGTGGTGGGGTGCGCATCTTGCGGCTGCGTGGGGGACGACTGAGGGAGCAGGAGGGGAGATTCCGGAGGGGGGTGTAGATTATAGGAATTTGGGCGTGCCTAGGGATGGGGTTTGGAGCTATGGACGACAGGCGAAGGAGAGGGAGGTGTATGGTGGGAAGGCGGGAGCTGTGCGGGGAACGAAGGGGAGGAGGAGTGAAAAGGACGCGAATGATAGAGGGAGAGGGAGGACGGTGGAGACGCAGGCAGGGGTGGTGGCTGTTTTGCGCGCGGCGTGGGAGATAAGGGAGGTGGAATCGTGAATATGGATATATTTTAGAAATGGGGTGGGGATTGATTGAGGATTGCATAATTAGATGGGATCTGGGTTATTGCATTATTTGGCATTTATATGGAGCGGGAGGGCGGGAAAGAAGTTGTCAACTGTTAAAGGGGGCGGGGGAAGTCATATCCGCTAGGTGATCAGAATTCATAAATGAAAGTGCTACTTCAATTCAACCGTCGTTCGTGACTGACACCTCTTTTGGAAATTTTGTGCGAGTGGGACGTGCATGGATGGGTATAACTCCGGGTACTGTTAATGTACTATGTGGTTGAGTTTGAGTTTGAGTATTTTTATCTGACTGCTCCTGTTGCGAGTTGCGAGGACCGACCACCGGGGCGAGCCGAGGCTATGCAAGGGCCGCCGCTTTTTTTTGTCGAACCGGTGCTGAAGCGAGGCTATGAATTTGCGATGATGTGCTGGGGGGCTTAGCGGTTGTGTTGATATCGGGGGTTTTGGGATCCTTATCTTAGATTGCTTCAATTGGGGTAGAGTAGTAAATACAGTGTGCAATTATCATAGCTCATTGTTCATGTTGGTAGGTAGAAAACATAGTGTACTGTAAGTGGCATATCGCATTCAAATATAAAGGGCCGGCTATCAATACAATTTAATCCAACAAACACCACCCCCGCCAATCTAGTTTCTTTAGATCTCCAGCGTAACCTTCTGTCCCTTAACGCGCCCAATAACCTGCTTGGCAGCGTACTTGGGGATCACCTCATCATCGTGCAGCATCTCAAACTCCTCAGTGGCGTCCTTGCCCATGAAGTTCATGATCGCCTGGGGTCCACCGGGGTGCTCGTCAAGCCAGTCAGAGACATCCATCACGACGCCCTTGACGACGACCCACAGGTCCTCCTTGGTGTTGTGCTTGGCCACCTCCTCGAGGGTATACTCCTTCTCGGGGATGGAGAACTTCTCCGGCGCCGCGGACGCAGCGGGAGCAGCAGCAGCAGCAGGTGCCTGAGCCGAAGCAGCAGGTGCGCTACCAGCTCCCGAAGCACCGTCCCAGGACACGGAAACGTGACCCGGCTTGGCGGGGTCGATGTGCAGAGAGATCTGACCAAGACGCTGGTTTGCGCCTCCGGCGCCCTTAAGGGCCTCCTGGAAGAGGTAGTTTGCGGCGGTGTCACCGGCGACGCGACCGTAGACGACGCAGCCGAGGAGGGAGGAGCCACCGAGGCGGTTAGCGCCGTGGACGCCACCTGCGAGCTCACCGCAGGCGTAGAGACCCTCGAAGGGCTGGCCGGAGGAGTTGAGGATCTGGGCCTTGTCGTTGATTTCGATGCCGCCCATGGTGAAGTGGAGGACGGGCTCCATGACGGCGACATAGAAGTAGTCGTCTACGTTGACGGGGCCGTTGTGGAAGAACTTCTTGCCGTAGGGGTCCTTGTCCTTGCCGTCGGCGATGGAGTTGTACTTGCTGAAGGTGGATTGGAGGTGCTTGGGGGTGCAGCCAATTTCCTTGGCGAGCTCCTCGCCGGTCATCTTCTTCATCAGGCCGCGGCCGGCGTAGTGGCGAGTGTGGAAGTCGAGGACGTTGGAGGCCTTGGAGTTGAGGACGAGGCGGACGGGGAACTTGCCCTTCTCCTTCTCCTTCCACATCTCGCCGGAGACGTAGTCGCGGTGGCCGAGCTCGTCGCAGAAACGGTTGCCGTCTCCGTTCAGGAGGAGACCACCCTCACCACGGAGGGCCTCGGCGGCCAAGAACTTCCACTTGGAGCCGGGGTCCTTGGGGTCGACCAAACCAGTTGGGTGGACCTGGACCTTGTCCATGTCGATGCCGTTACCGCCGATGGCCATGACCATCTTCTGTCCGTCACCAGTGGCGTGGACACCGTTGGTGGACGAGAGGTTGAAGGTGTCGGGCCTGTGCTTCTTGAGCAGCGAGGAGTCGGAGAAATCGGCGGCGTAACCACCAGTGGCCAGGACGACGGGGCCGTCAAGGATGGCTGGCTTGCCCTCGTACTCGTATGTGACACCGGTGATCTTGTTACCCTCCTTGTTGACGGAGGTAACGCGGGCCTTCTTGATGATCTGGACACGCTCGGGCTCCTTCTCGGCGAGCTCCTCGAGGCGGACCATCAGGGCGTAGGTGATGGCCATACCAGGGAACTTGGCATCGTGACCTCTGTGTGTTCTTGGCTCGGAGTGTCCTCTGTAAATAAATGTTAGTAACCAGTCACATGCTAAAATGAGGCTTAGAATACGCACCCAAGACGGGAGACAAGAGTCAAGTCCAAGTTGAACTCGTCTTGCAGCCACTCAACAGCGGAAGCGGACTTGTATGTGAGGACCTTGATGAGATCTGGCCTGGCCTTATCTCTCGCGGACTTAAGGGTATCGTTGTAGAAGGTCTTGACGGAATCTGGGATCTTCTGGTCGACTTGTGTCCTGGTCAGGGCACCGTTGATGCCGGAAGTGGCCTGCGGGATGATTAGTACTTGGCATGAAGGCTAATTGAAGCAATAGAAACTCACCTTTGTCGAGTTTCCACCGAAGAAGCCCTGCTTATCGAGGACAACGACGTTTCCGCCATTGAGGTAGATGGTATGCGCGGCACTGAGACCGGACACTGTAATGACATCAGCGGGTGTTCGGTCTCTCGGGTGAATGGATAGTTAAGAAGCAACTTACATCCTCCGCCAACAACAATGATTCTTGGTGCCATTGTGATTTGGGTATATGTACGTGATAAAGGAGAAATGGGAAATGGGTATGATATTTTGGAGGTGGGAGAGGGGGAGAGCGGGAGGCAAGTGGAATGTGGTTGGGTTTTGTTTCCCCCGATCTCTCTCCCCACAAGCGTAAAGTCCCCACCGTGGGACTACCGAGGCACTCCATAACTCCCCCACTGGGGTAAGCGCGGCTGGGGGAGCGAATGGGTGTGCCGATTTCTGTCAGCAGATCATGTGACTAGCCGGACGCAGACAGCAGGTAGTACTTTACTATAGTTGTACTCTATAGTCGCACTCTATACTATAACTTACAGTATTACAACCTAATACATCACATGCAAAAGGTTAATAGACATAAATTTATATTTATTTCTCGTAGGTTTATCGGCATTTTTGTTGTTGGGGATATCATGCAGCTGCTTGCTCCTACTTCGGGGTATCTTATCCTACCTTACCACATAATAACGGTACCTCATTATAATCGTACGAGTAATAGTGCAATAATAGGCATAATAGTGACTTTCTCCCCTACCACATTTTGCGGGGACGCCAAGTATCACGCATGTGAAGAAGGGAAATGTTGGAGAAGACCGGACACCACCCCCGCATGCTACTCCTGGTTACCCCTGTTGCTCGGTCGCACTTGTCCCACGAGTAACTGGAGTAACTGGAGTAGTTCCACTGTCTACTGATCACTAACTGGCGTACTCTCAACCACCACCGCTTACTGGTCCCAACCAATCTCCGGCTACCCCGTTTCTCCAGGTTTGGTGGGCTTGGGCTGGTTTTGGCAGCAGACAGCAGTAACTTGAATCGCGCATCACGCATCGCTCCAGTACTACCACCAGCCTCATGCATACAGTACAACCACCTCATCTGGCATGTGAAAGGAGGCTCATTCCAGAGATGATATTGAATCATCTTATGATATTCAAGCCACCCATACACTGCAGCAAAATGATTTCAACAATTATATTTCATTGTTGCTATTCAAATCTCGTATATCCGTCTCCAAGTCATTCAGTCCCGCTGAGTCAGTTACGTCACGTCAGTTCTGTATTGTACAAAATGATACCCCCGACCGGATTCCTCCCACTCCCATAGCCCATCAGATGGTTCCTTAAACGCCAGTTCCCGTATATACTCCATATTGTTTATCGTATTATTCATTATCGCATTCGTTGATCGCCCTCACGCATAGTTTCGTGCGCCTTTCATGATCCAGACTTGTCCATTCGCCACTTTGCTTGCAGTGCTGGTCACTTCGATGTTTCCTGGCTGAACCTATTGGGAGGATAATCAGTTGATGCTCTGCTGGATAACGGTATGGCGGTGCTTTAACTTACGATCTTCTTGCCATCCTTCATCTCCCACCACACCTCAGTGCCGGCCAGAGTCTTCAATTTGGCATTCTCTGGCCACGGGCTTTCAGGCACAATATGCTCTTCAACAAATGTCCTAAGGTTGGCATGTGCCCTGTCCTCCCCAGACTTGCCCTCGTATGCATCTGCGCCTAGCTTGTTGTAGTCCTCGTTGGACTCCCATGGCTTTCGGGGCAGGTTGGTGATGGCGCTATTCACAGGCGCAAGAACTGTCGTATTCTGCTGCCCGTCGGACAGACGCTTACTGATAGCCTCAATATCTCGTGTGAAGCCAGCGAAAATATTGATGGAGCGGTCGCGACCAAGCACATCGCAGAGGATGACGGAACCGCCTTCTGGCGGGGTGGTGGCGGACGGATCCGATGCCGCTGGAGGCATCACCGGCCCTAGGTTATCCATGAAGGGCTTCTGTATGTGTCTTGCAGAAACAGAGTATATAGAAACAGCTCCAAGTAGTAGTGTAAGAGCTCTTGTTGACCGCATTTCGATGTAGTCAAGTTGGTTTGAATATCGAAGAGCGCCTTGGTGATCCACACGTAACCGGAATCATACCTCCGATATGGACAGTGTATGACGACGTTTCGGCTCGCTTAGTCTCCGCCCGCGAGGCTGCGAAACTCTCTTCCCCAGCGTCAGGGCAGGCTATGGGAAAATAGGGTACAGGGAGCAAACAAGCGCGTTGACACGTCGTTACAAATAAATGATGCGATAAAAAGACAATTACTGCCCTCATAAACTGTACTCCAAGCACCGATTTATTGTTATTCGTGGTCTTCAACGTGTATCTGCCTCACAAGTACTCTCCGAGGAGGCTGCGGTTTACACGACGTGCACCACGCTAAGAGCGGTATTTTCCGCTGGCCAGCGGGTTTGAGATCTCCCTACTCAAGAGACAACCCTCACCAGGAACTCAAGCTTCAAAAGAACCATCCTACGACAGACTCCTTCAAGGCCATGGTCCTCGCTGCATGAGAGCCATCGGCATATCTTACATCTTTTACCGGGTTTGCTTTGGCACTTCCGATCGATCGGTGCGAAGTTGTCTCTTCGGATCAGCATTCACGATACAAAATTCAGCTCTCCTGACGCAACAGTGAGCCGCTGATTCACTCAGGGAGAGCACTTCATTGTCTCTTGTACAGAGTCGGCATTATCCTTCCGACCCTTTATAATATCTCAACTGCTCATGATCAACGTTCGCTGACATGAACAACCAACCACCACAACCCCCCTCGGGGCTCGATCGCGAGCGGGAGATCGAAGAACAGCATCTGCGCGAGCAGCACATCATGAGGCAACAACAAGAGGAGATGGCGCAACGTAATCGCGAGCACGAGGAGCGCGAAAGACAGCGCCGAGAACAACAACAATACCAATCGGTGCCTCAGCACCAGAACAACACCGGCACGATCCCAATCCATCAGCCGGTCGCATCGCGCCTCCCCGGCGCCATCCACAGTCCCGGCGGCCTTCTGGCCAACCATAACGGCTCATCTCAGCCTGGTCCATTGGGTGCGCCGACGGGGCCTGGGAATGCATTCGGTGGTCCTTTGCACGCCGAGGCCAACCGATCAATCCAGCCGCACAATCAGCAGCAGAATGCCGCGACCCAGCAGCAACACCAGCAGATCTTTGGGCCGAACATCATAAATCACGTCGTTGGGCCCGCGGCTCCCATTGGAGTCAACCCGGCTGCTGCGCCTGGATTTGGCGGACCCCTCCAGCCTGAAGCTGCCGCTCGTTCGATGCAGCAGATGCCGTTTGGAGGCCCTGGCGGAGCCGCGCATCCAGCACAGGGTGCCCCGGCATTGGGACAGGGACAACAGCCCATTCTAAACGTAAGTTCCCTTTGTTACAAACAGCGACAATTATCAGAAACAATGTCTATCGTGTTGGGTTGTTTGCGTGGAGCAGAAGTTGCTACATTGCGGCTTTCTGCCACGACTACAAACGCCCAGACACTGTCCCGCTTGATGGGGTAACAGTAGCTATCATTACCACAACAGACACTGACAATATATTCTCCAGGACGCGTTAAGTTACCTCGATCAAGTCAAGGTCCAATTCGTCGACCAGCCGGATGTATACAATAGGTTTCTCGATATTATGAAAGATTTTAAGAGCCAAGCGTAAGTCTTGCCGCCAACCCCACCACCGTCACTTCAGTCTCTTTTTCATAACTAACATAAATGGATACCAGTATCGACACTCCTGGAGTTATCAATCGTGTATCCGATCTTTTCGCAGGGCACCCGAACCTTATCCAGGGATTCAACACATTCCTCCCACCCGGGTATCGAATTGAATGCGGCGCTGGAAACGACCCAAATACCATCCGTGTAACAACACCCATGGGAACCACCGTCCAGTCCATTACTGGGGCTGGCCGTGCACTTCCTGATGGGCCCCAGGTCGGTGCCAATGGAGGCTACTACCCAGCGCAACAGCGCGGCAATAATAATAACTGGCAACAGCCGCAACACTCCATCGAGAGTCCTGAAGCTGTCTTCAGCCCACAATCACGCAACGGCGTACCGCCATATGCCCAAACCCAGGCAGCGAATGCCGCATACGAATCACAACAGGCGGCTGCGAATGCTCATCAGCAAGAGCAGCGAGGTGTATCTCAGCTTCAGAGTGCCATTGCTACTGCAACCGGCCACCCTGTCGCGAGGAATGCTTTGACCCCAACACCAACTGCCCAAGGGGCTGGATTGAATGGAGCTGCGCCACAGCAACCTGGTGCCGAAAAGCGTGGACCTGTCGAATTCAACCACGCAATAAGCTATGTGAATAAGATAAAGAACCGCTTCCAAGATAAGCCGGAGATCTACAAGCAGTTCCTTGAGATCCTACAGACATATCAACGGGAGTCAAAGCCAATCCAGGATGTCTACGCACAGGTCACTACACTGTTCGGCACTGCGCCCGACCTTCTGGAGGACTTCAAGCAGTTCCTGCCTGAGTCTGCTGCTCAGGCCAAGGCTGCTGCTGCAAAGGCTGCTGAGGACGCTGCAGCTATTGGTCTTGCTGGAGTGTCGCAGGCACCACAGCCTCTTCACGTTGCCCGTGGTGAGCAGAAGTTGCCTCCTGTCGGGAACTTCTTGCCTCCAAGCACCAGCAAAGAGGGTAAGAAGCGTCCACGCCCTCCGAATGCACCAGCTCCCGTCCCGATGGGCTCTTTGGGAGAGGCAGCCGGTAGCCGATCGTCTATTGGACAGGCAGGGAGTGCAAACAAAGTAAGTTATTATTATAGAGAATCCGTTGCTATCTTTAAGTTTCAAACTAACAAAACACCACTCACAGCGGGTGAAAACTTCGCACATTAGAGGATTAGTTGAAGGCGCACCTGCTGTATCGCCGACACTTACTCCTCAAAAGCCCCAGCCCATGTCGCCGGTCATGTCGACAGCGACACAACAATCTGAGGTTGCCTTTTTCGATAAGGTGAAGAAGTATTTGAGCAACAAGCAGATCTTTGCTGAGTTCCTTAAACTCTGCAACCTCTTCTCACAAGACCTCATCGACAAGAACGTGCTTGTGCACAAGGTCAGCAACTTCATCGGCCAGAATGCTGAGTTGATGGACTTCTTCAAGCGCTTCGTCAACTATAGTGGACCTGAAGAGGTTATTGAGAACCGCCCCAGAGCTCCAACTGGCAAGGTCTCCTTGAGCAACTGCCGTGGCTTGGGACCCAGCTATCGCCTGCTCCCCAAACGGGAACGCCTCAAGGCGTGCAGCGGCAGAGATGAGATGTGCTACTCTGTTCTTAACGATGACTGGGCATCCCATCCAACTTGGGCCTCGGAAGACTCTGGCTTTGTCGCGCATCGCAAGAATCACTTCGAAGAAGGACTCCACAGAATTGAGGAGGAGCGTCACGACTACGACTTCAACATTGAGGCGAATGCCAAGGTTATTCAACTTCTTGAGCCTATTGCTCACCAGATCCTCAACCTTCAAGCACATGAGATGCCTACTTTCCGTATGCCATCTGGATTTGGTGGCCAGAGCCAGTCGATCTATAAGAGAATCTTCAAGAAGATTTATGGCACTGAGAAGGGCAACGAGGTCGCTGCAGACCTGTTCAAGGATCCGATTGCGGTTGTCCCGGTCGTTCTTGCCCGTTTGAAGCAGAAGGACGAGGAGTGGAGGTTCACCCAACGCGAGTGGGATAAGGTTTGGCACGTCCAGACACAGGCCATGTACCTCAAGAGTCTCGATCACATGGGAATTTCCGTGAAGGGAGCCGACAAGAAACTTCTCGCACCCAGAGCCATGACAGAACTCATCCGTAACAAGCATGAGGAGCAGAAGCGCCAACGCAGCCTCCAAGCCAACGTCCCGCGCTACCAGTTCCTGTACACTCTGGACGACGACGATGTAATCATCGATGTTGTCCGATTTGCGATCCTCTATGTCATGAACGCAAACCAGCACAGCCCTGCTGAGAGAGATAGGATCGCGGATTTCCTCGAGGATTTCGTGCCAACCTTCTTCGGCATTTCGGTTGATACTGTGCGCGATCGTGTCAAGGACATCTCAAGAGGCTCGCCAGACGATGAAATGGAGGATACTACACCTGCCGAGCTGTCCAACGGCCGTAGCAGCCGCCGTGCAAATGGCAAGACGGACCATAATCTGCTCCGTGGCGTTCTCGAGCGCGGTAGAAATGGTACCAAGGGCCGTGGCAACAAGGAGAGCAGCGTTGCCTCTGGAAGCAAGGAGTCGACTCCCGATACTGGGTCGATTGCCGAGGATGACGAAGCTGCGGCGGATCCTATGGACGAGTCTGGTGCTGGCGAAGCCCAGAATGAGCGCTGGCTTGGCCGCCCACCGAGTGCCATGGCACACCAGGGCACGAAGCCGCTTGAGGCGTCGGATTTCGAGCTGAAGGCTGACCAGCCATTCTATCGCGAGTGGTATAGCTTGTACGCCAACCAGACTATCTTCCAGTTCTTCAGCATCTTTGAAGTGCTGTATCGTCGCCTGAAGGCTCTTAAGGATGGAGAGGCTGCTGTTACCGAGGAGGTGCGCCGCATCAAGGCCCCCAAGCCTGCGAAGGAGATCGGACTTCTTGAGGAGCGCAATGATTGGTTTTCTCAGGATTCTACCGAGACTTACTACAACAGGGCTCTCATGGTTATGGAAGAGTTCGTGCTTGGTGATGTTGAGGAAGTCAAGTACCAGGACTTCCTCCGTACCTATTACCTCCAGAGGGGATGGGCGCTGTACACGATCAGTGATCTCCTGAAGAACATTTGCCGATACGCCACTACCTGCTCTTCCAATGACAGCAAAGAGAAGACCCCGTTGATCATCAACAGCTTCTTGTCCAACCGCAACAAGGATGAGACGACTTTCAACCAGGAGATTGACCTCCGCAAGAAGGTTGAGAAGATTGTCGGAGATGCTGACATGTACCTCATTAGATATGTAAGTATAATTTTAAACCTGATATCCTAACAATAAGCTAACCATCCGCAGTCTCCCAAGCGTCGTCAGGCCACAACACAGCTCATCACCAAGGACGAGTCCACTTTCGACCTTACCGACATGGAGCGCAAAGACCGCTGGAAGTACTACACCTCCTCCTTCGTGCGCATCGAGCCCACCGAAGGCGTCCCCATCGACCGCATCCGCCGCTCCGTCCTAACCCGCAACCTCGCCCACACCGAGACCGACTCCGACAACGGCACGCTCAACCAGTCTCGCAAACCCCTCCTCTGGGCCGAAGACCTCACCCTCCGCATCTGCGTCAACACGTACCGCCTCACCTACAAAACCGGCACCTCGGAGTGGTTCGTCTACTCGGACGGCAAGCAGGATGAGGCTGCCGCCAAGGCCACGACGGAGAAGCGTAACCAGCGATTCCGTGAGAAGTTCGAGATGAATAGCAAGTGGATGGAGAATAAGAGCCAGCAGGAGGTGCAGAAGACTAATGAGGACTTCAAGAAGTGGATTAGCGAGGGCAGCGGTGCTGCTGCGGAGTGAGCGTCCGCGCTGCCGCTGCGGGATCGCTGGCTAGCTATTCATTATGTGTATTCTTCATTCGGCGTTTGCGAACTTTTATTGCGGGGTGCGTGCGCATGGCTTTGGGGGTGGGCTGGGATGAATACACGAAAGGGCTGTATGGAGGCTTTATTGTATACTGGAGGATTCAAGGGGCAAATGGGGGGGAATCTCGACCGCGCCGACTTCCTTTCACGACGAAAGGTTTAAAAAAAACTGGCGCAGCGCTTTTCCCTGTTGTTTCTGGGTACCGGTGTCTCTCGAAAGATATGGACGAGGCGTTTTGTTTATCTCACCGTTTTCGTTTTTCGTTTCCTCTTTTGACGCACGCGTTGTCATTGGTTTGGCTTGTTAATATGGGAGAGCTTGCTACCTACCTACTTCTCCTTAAATCGCTGGTCGGCTGGATGCTTAGACTGCGCGTTTTTTGCTGCCACCTCTTTTCTTATTATTGCGCTACATAGTACAGTACAGACAGATAGTTCACAGGAATCAAGGTGATTTCGATTCATGACCGCTGCGTGTCTACTCTAATAATCATGTGATACCCCCTCCCATCCCTTGCTTGTGACCCCGAACCTTACTGTACACAGAGTGGAGGTAGAATGAAGGCAAGTCCACTCTGGTGCTGTTTAGACCGGCCCATGGGCTTTCCACGGGCGTTCTCCTCTGCAAGGCGCTTCGAGAAGGTCTCACTCCCCCTGATCACTGTAAGGCTTCTTCACGATCTGATGCACAGCGCTTCGCAACCTCCAAGCCAGCCACCCCAACACGTCCTGTGGCTGGGACGGTGACAACACCCTCGTCATATCCGCAGCGCTTCCCTCGTCGCCACAGGCCCAAAGGCTCACGATCGCTGCACGGCGCTTGGAGAAGTTCGCCACCCCCAAGGCTTCACGCTCCTGCACAGCGCTTCCTCAAGTCGCCACTCCCAACATCCCCAATATAGCAGGACAAGCCACAGCCCCCTCGCCACCTGCACAGCGCTTCCCCCTCCCGGCCGGGACCTTCTCAACGGCGCGGCGGCTTGGGCTGGGTTTAGGTCTGGCGACGCCCGCAATGCACGGCGCTTCGATCTGAGTTGGTCCAACAGCCTCACCGGGGTGCTCGCGGACCGCTGATGCACGGCGCTTCGATCTCACTTTGCCCAACATCCTCACCGGGGTGCTCGCGGACCGCCGCCGCTGCGCGGCGCTTCCGACACCGTTTTGTTGGCGCCAACATCGCGCGGTCCGCTGCATGGCGCATTCCAGGCAGGCGATCAAGCAATTCTGAGACCCCCCCCTTGGGTCCTGCACGGCGCTTCCGCGGCAGCTACATGCCAAGCTGCCTGCTCTAGTAGTTTAGTCCCTTGCGCT
>JPJZ01001587.1:0-33834 GCA_000750815.1 Pseudogymnoascus sp. VKM F-4516 (FW-969) | reverse complement strand
CACCTCCCCCCACCCCGCCCTCTCGACCCCAGCCGGGCGCTCGCCAACACGGAAACGCATCGGGCTTCTCAACCGCCGCCAGACCGGCTCCGCGGGATTCACTCGCGTCGACCCTCCCAACTTCTCCTCCTCGTCATCGTCATCCCTCCCCTTCTCTCTCGCCACAGCACTCAGCAGCACAACCCCCCTCTCGCGCCCTACACTCCCGCCGCTGGCGAGACAAGCGTACAAGCCGAGCTGGGAATTCGCGATTCACGAGGACACGCAGGAGGAGACCCTGACGAACTTGATGGAGCACAGCACATACACCCTTGATATCAGCAGTGACGAGGAGAGCGCGACGCGTCCCCGCGACGAGGGGAGGGGAAAGGAGAACGTGCCCCCTGTTGAGGATGAGGGTGTTGCTCCTCGGCCACAGCAGGCGTCGGTGCAGGGTGTTGAGGGGAAGACACGCCTTGGACGTCGCAAGAGGGAAGAGAGCGAGATTGAGGTCGATAGACAGGTGTTGGGCGAGGTTCCTATCAGTGATCTCTATGCTGAGGGCTCAGCTGGCGAGGTCATCGTGCCGGCTGATGAGGTTGCTGAGCTTGGGCCGTCGCCATTGAGCGCGCCGGAGTTTGACTTCAGCTCTAGTGTTGTGGTGGAGGAGCCGGTTGTTGAGGAGCCGGTAGTGGAGGAGAAGAAAGAGGAGGATGTTGTGGCTGCTGCGGAGGAGCTTATGGCTGAGGTGCTGGCGCCTCAGTCGGCGGCGCTGCTTGAGCCGTTGGAGAAGGCCGAGGAGGGCTGGTCAGTGTGGGAGAGTGGGAGTGTTGGTGGCGATGAGTAAGGTGTCTGTCTGTCTGTCTGTCTGTTTGTTTGTCGCGGGTTGAGATGGCCTCTGTCCTAGGGGTTCAGGATGGAGGGTGGGCAGTATATATTGTCTGGCGTTTATATTGTTGGGGCTTGGGTATACCATGGCGGCGTTTTGCTTTTGATTTTGCTTTGATCTTGGGGGATGCAATTTGAATGTTTGCTGCCCGTTTTTTGTTTTTTTTTGCTCAAATGTGGATGTCTGCTTTGCTTTGCTCTGGTAACTTGTTGTACTTTGCTGCCTTGCTTGGCTTTTGTCTAATCTTCTCTGGCATATAGCTTAAAATTGAAGTGTTTTAAGGAGATTAATCTGTGTCCGATGATGAAGTGAGACCGCTTCGTTGACCAGAGTGAATTAACTGCCACTCTCACAGATCGTCATGTGATATAGGCAGTGGGAACCTGGTGGATGCCAAAACGGAGGTGTATATATTTTCCATGCGTAGCCTCATAATATGCCTGCTCTCTTAAAACGCCATAAACTCCCCTCTCACCCACTACCTCACAACCTTTCTACGCCTCCTCCTTCCCTTTCCCCTTACCAACACTCAACCCCTCAACCGCCTCCTTTAACCCCTCCACAGCCTCTCCATCCACAGCCTCTCCACTTCCCTCGCCCTCCTCCTCTTCCCCAGCAGCCGCAGCTGCGAGCTCTTCCAATCCCTCCCCTCCCTCCTTCAACATCCACTCCACAGCCTCGTTGCGATCGTTCACCTCCGCCTCGTAGATGGCGTCGTGGCCAACTCCATTTTGTATATACGGGTCCGCGCCGGCCTCGACGAGGACCTGGACCGCGGTGAGGTGGCCGTTTAGCGCCGCCCAGTGGAGGGGGGTGTTGCCTGCTGCGTTGCGAGAGTTGAGGAGGGTTGGGAGGGATGACGAAGAGGAGATGGTGGCGAGGAGGTGCTTGATTATATCTGTAGTTAAACCTGTTAGCTGTATTTCTCCACGTAATTCATCTACCCATCCTGTCTCTGCGCCTACCAAACTCGCCGCGGGGACCCAGAACAGATGGGTAATGAAAGAAACTAACCACTATGCCCATTCGCAGCTGCCATATGCAGAACCCCATTCTTCGACTCCCCATCCACAGCCACACCTAGCACCTCATCAACCTCACACCCCTCGCGCTTGCACAACCCCTCGAGCGCCTCCTTGAGATCCCCGAGCTCGCCCGCGCGCGCAAAGTAGATCAGGTCGTCTGTGTCGTCTTCGGAGAGGGTGGGCGCCATTGCGTGCTGATTTGTGCTTCTATTGCTTTTTGCAAATGGGCGAGAGAGAGAGGGAAAAGAAATGTTTGGCAGGAGGGGAGGTGAGGTTGGGAAAGTATATGATGGGCGGGAGGTTTCGCGGGGTTGCTAGTGGGGTTTTTTTGTGGTGGGTTTGGATTTATTTTTTGGGACCGCTTATCGCTTATCGGGATTTGATCAAGGGGCGGGAGGGATTGTTCATTTCACGACGTGAAGAATGTCGACGATTTTGTCATAGCTTTCAGCTAGCACGTCAAGTGTAGCATCAGCACCATGAGATCTAGGTTTAATAGGCATGCCGACTATAGCTCTGCCTAGTTCGAATATCGAAGGGTGTAATATAATAACCTCTGCATTTGCATTATAGAATTGGGAAAACGCCATAGCCGTAGCAGGGCCAAAAACCTATTCTGAGGTTCTGTAACATACTTCCACCATCAACAGGTAATTAATCCCCGCTCTCTATTTTACCACCTAAGTCCGCAACGAATAGACAGGGCCTTAATATCCCGGTGGTAAAAGTCTGCAACCAATAGACGCGGCTTCATACCCGCCGTAACGATAAAGATCTGGAATAAACCCACGTAACACAGGACCCAACGGCTGGCCAGAACAGTTAGGGGAGCTATGTGAATGTCAGTGTCCGATCGGAACAAAAGTTAGTAACCTCCTACTCAAATATGTCGCATGTAACAGCATCAGCGACCTTAATCGATCCGAGATGGTACTGGCTGATTTTATATTAATTTAAGACGTAATTTTGCGTAGATAATAAAACATACAAAGGTGGGTCCAAGCGAGTGCAGCTATCTTGCCGCAATTGCTTTTCATAGCCAGTGAACTCGGGTTCAGTGAAAATAACGACCTTTAAGAAGCATTAGCTGCTAGAATATTTCGATTCTATTCATTATGTACTCATTATGTACTCACTATGTCATAACTCGCAGCTACAAAGGTAGCAAGGAAGAAAGGGATGAGCTTCAGAGCATACATCTCGAGAGAGGGTGCTTGTTGAATATAACTTTTGTAAGGATTGTTCAGCTTATTATTGAGTGAGGGAAGTCATGGAAATAATAAAAGATATAACGACAGGAGGTGAGCGATACTTATAGCAGTATATATAAGGGGGTCGCTGTACCCCATCGGAGAAATCAAATAGGTACAGACAGACAAACGCTGGGCTACAGATCTTAGATCTCGTATATCTCTGCAGCAAGAAGGTAAAACATTGCTGACGTGTCCTAGAAGTTAGAATACTATTCGTTGATTGTAGCAAAAGCCGTTAAGATCTTCCTACATCTCAGCTTTGACGTGTGAGACATTATCACGGCCCTCTTTGGCTACACCGAAATTTACGATCATGTCGTTACCATCGCGCCTGGTTGTGGAGGGCGTCAATTCGAAGGATAACTGATCCCCTGAACCTATAGCACCACCATAAGCTCTTATCACTCCTAATATTTGTAAAAGAGTCGTATCTAAGCTTCAGGATCCTACTACATTTCGGGAGGTCATCAGCCCTATGGCGGCTCTGCAGCGCAAATTTATGCATAGTTGCGACGCAGATTAATACCGGATTTATCATATTTCTACTCTACCCATGGAACTCCACCAATGCCGAAGCTTTAACAGTATTGTCCGAACTGCCCGCAATAGGAGCAGGTAATTAGACAATGTAATGTAGGCGCCCCCCTTAGGTCTACTTGTGTCTTAGGTGGTAACGCATAACAATCAGTCAGTGGTGTTACAGTTCGTTAATAATGCGAAGCTGATCTTGGTGGAGCTGTAGTTTGTCTGGTCACGGGGCGAGTCTCTTAACGCAGGGATGCACGTTAAAGTTCGTTTATATTCAATTGTATAAGATTGCTTAGGTAGTATGTTACATATGTTCATTTACATGCGAGATTTTCCGTTGACCCTCAGCGCCAAACATAGTTGCCCTGACTTCAAAATCGATGTTTATGACGTTCCACAACATCAACGAAGCATGTATGAGAGGTCCGGCAGGCCGTTAATAATGTCTCTAACGATCGTATCCTGTTCTAGTTCAGCCTTAGACTTCCGGCCAACAGGTGGAGCAGATGGAACAGGTGTCGGCGTGGGTGTGATTGCCTTTGTATTATTTAATGCCGGCGTAGCCTTTGGTACCACAGGAACTGGTTTCGACGCAAAGGGCGAGGGCTTGGGCACCGTTGCATTATTTGGGGCAAGACTCGGCGTCTCAAAGAAGGAGAAGTCTGCGTTTGCCCAGGGATCTCCTGAACCAGACGTTAATTTGGACAGATCTCCAAGACTTGACCTATTAGCTGCCTTTGGAACAAAATTGTCGATGTCAAACGGTTTAGGAGGGATGGAGCCGCTAATTTGATTTCCAAGCGAAGCATTGCGGGAGTGTTTCGTGGCATGTTTGTTGTTCACAACAACATGGTTGAAGCCTTGTACAGCCTTTGACGAGTCTTTGTCTTCCAAGACGGAAGGGAAACTAGGTACATCTGGAAAGTTCGGAGTGGCTGGGGAAGCTACCATTTCACCCCATTCGTCATCGTCGTCATTGGTCTTTGGAATATCTTCCTTCGGTAGTTCAGGAGCAGGCAGTGCAGCTGGTTTAGGTTTTAAAGGCTCAATGGGAACGGGCACGGGACTTGGCGATTCAAACTTCTTCGAGGTAGGAGGCATAGCAGGCTCAATGGGAACGGGTACTGGACTTGGTGATTCAAATGCCTTCGAAATAGGAGGTATAACAGGCTCTTGGCGGAAACTTTCAGGATGAGAATCACTAGATGCTGAGGTGATGGCTGTGGCTGGGTCAGGCGATGCAGGCTGCGCAGTGCTCCAACTGAAACGCGGGCTAGGCTCCACTGGTGAGCTCACGATGCTCTTGATAGAGCCCACGGAGCTTTTCTGTCGTTTATGGACGGGCTTGACCTCGTGCGCAGACTTTCCGGGGGGCGAGGTATGCAAAACTGGCTGCTTTGCCTTGCTCGATTGCGACGCTTTGCGAGCTATAGGCAGCGCTTCAGTATTTGGAGCTTGGCCGGGTTTCCCCCAGCTGAACATTGCTTCAACCCTTCCGACTCCACCAAGGGGCATGCCGGCACCTAGGCGACCCTCTGCCATCCATTTATGCACAATATCAAGGGTCTTTTCTCGGACCTTGGAATGCTGCCACCCCATTCTAACGTAGGCATCGTCGTCTCCAGAGTTGTGTTTTCGCATTGTCCCGTAGCGAGATATTCGGTACCACACCTTCCGCTGCTCGACAGTTAAAAGCGAATCATTTGGGTTGTCAATATCTGATGGCCCATAGGTGGTAGATTCAGGCGATATCTCTTTATCCGAATAGAGTCGATCCACGATAGATTTGTCGATATCAAATTTTACTGACCCGCGTTCAAAGGTCCTGCGCTCTACTGGCCGTGAAATAATAGGCTCAGCTGCAGCTTTTGATGGCTGCACTGAAGTTGGGGAACTTGGCGCTTCTGGTTCGTCAGAAACTGCACTGGCACTGACAAAGGAAACACCATCTTCAAAATCGCCAAACTCGTCCTCCGATTCTGCGGGAGAAGGTTTCTCGGGTGTTGGCTGTGATGAAGCCAATGGCAAATCCTCGTCGCTGCGACCTTCGGCGGTGTTGGGAGATTCAACAGCTAAGCCGTCGAATAGCTGAACTAGTTCTTTGACTTTTGGAGCGTCACAAGTCTCAGCTGGTTT
Source organism: Pseudogymnoascus sp. VKM F-4516 (FW-969) (assembly GCA_000750815.1). Lineage (NCBI taxonomy): Eukaryota > Fungi > Ascomycota > Leotiomycetes > Thelebolales > Thelebolaceae > Pseudogymnoascus > Pseudogymnoascus sp. VKM F-4516 (FW-969). The sequence continues at coordinate 28,024 of JPJZ01001587.1, read as the reverse complement.
GCGCCGTAGTTCTCCATCAGGAGAAGTATGTAGAGAATCATTGGTCGTTTCAACCTGGTAACTCTCTTCCGAGAGTGACGAGGACGGACGAGAAGATTGCGGCGCATCCTTATCTGGGGTTTCTAGAATTGGAGGTTGAGAACCGTTCTCCTGTGAGTCGGTATCCGACTCTTCGTGGCGAGATGGCTCGATAATGGGCGACTCCTTACCTCGATCTTGAAATTGGGAGGTTTCGGGTTGGATAGAGTCCTCGATGGGCGATTCAAGCCGACTTTCTTCTTGTGGGTGAATGTCGTCTGTAACCCCATTAAGGTCTCCGTGTGGGTGGGATGAGTCCGCAGTGAATATCTGAGCTGAATCCGAAGTTTCTTGTATCAAATTTGGCGATAGCTTCGCTTCTGCTTGAACATCTGGTTGCCCCCAAGGGTCGTCGAAGCCTTGATCTCCCTTTCCTCCTTGCAGATTTTGTTTTTGTGTTTCTTCAGCATCATGCGCGCTCGGGGCCCAAGGCGAGTCAACCTTCGTCGTAATCGCCTCATCGTCTTCCACAGGCGCACGTCCGTTACTTTGGTAGCTCCAGCTCGCATCTACATCCCCTATTATGGACATACGTTGCTTCTGGACAACTTGATCAAGATTCGCCGACCACTCGTCATCGTCATGGTCATCATCCCAAGGCGATCTTGGCCCAGAGCCGAACGGGAGCTGCTTCTCCGTAGCTATCACAATCGGCTTCGGCCTCGCCTCATCTAATTTCTTAGCTGTCCCTGGCGCCTCATCTGCCCACGGCGAGCCCCAGGGATCATCCATTGCGGCTCAAAGAAAGCACGACTTTCATCGTGTCCCGAGCTTGCGAATTGTTGCTCAGATGGCCGAAAACCACAGCGTCTGGCAGTTACCTAGTTGTAGATTTTGCGGGCAACGCGGGATGCGCGTCTACCTACGTAGATGGTGCAGGGGTGCAGCTCGGAACATCCGGAAGCCGCAAAAACGTGGTGCCGATCTAGGTGGGGCCGCGGCGGGCGGTTGCTTGCTAATCTGCAGCAAGGTATCGATAACATAAACTCCAGGGTCTCTGGATTTATTTCTACGGATTGACCATGATATGACTGAGGATCTGATTATATACAACCGAGGATTTCTGGCGAGATAGCGGTATAACACACAATGTCTCTAGATAGGATAAAAAATATTGTCCTTGTAAGTTTATTTATTGTGGCGCAAGAACCTCGCTGATTTATTACGTTTTAGGTCCTCTCAGGCAAAGGAGGGGTCGGAAAATCCTCAATCACGACACAACTTGCGCTCTCCCTCTCCCTCGCCGGACACTCAGTAGGCGTCCTGGATATCGATCTTACCGGCCCATCTATACCCCGCTTATTCGGCATCGAGTCTGCGAAAGTCACACAAGCCCCCGGCGGATGGATACCAGTCCCCGTCCACGCCGCGGACCCTGAAGCCGGCATCGGCGAGTTACGATGCATGAGTCTGGGCTTCCTACTCAGAGAAAGGGGAGATGCGGTGGTATGGAGAGGGCCCAAGAAGACGGCTATGGTGCGACAGTTCTTGAGCGATGTGCTGTGGGGCGAGGTTGACTACCTCTTGATCGACACGCCACCGGGGACTTCTGATGAGCACATAAGCCTGGCGGAGACACTGCTGAAAAACGCACTGCCTGGGCAGGTCAAGGGTGCCGTTGTTGTTACGACACCACAGGCTGTGGCCACAGCAGACGTGAAGAAGGAGCTGAACTTCTGCGTCAAGACGGCTATCAATGTGATTGGCGTGGTGGAGAATATGAGCGGGTTTGTGTGTCCTAGTTGCTCGGAATGCACAAACGTGTTTAGTTCTGGAGGTGGCGAAGTGATGGCGCAAGAATTCGGGGTTAAATTCCTCGGAAGCGTTCCGATTGACCCCCAGTTTGTCATGCTGGTGGAGGCAGGCAGGACGCCGTCGTACCCAGCGGGTACTTTGGTCAATGGCCAGGCAATGGAGGGCGGAGAGGTTCAAGACCCGAATAAAGAAACTAGGGAATCGGGGCAGTTGGTTGCGAAGTATCCGAAGTGCTCGCTGTCTCCGATCTTTAAGGATATTACAGCACAGGTTGTCGGGGCTTGTGAAGCACGCTGATGACCGCGCATAGTTTCAAGTCGTTGCATTATAAAGGGGCATAGCGAAGGCGTTTATGGTAGTTAGCAAAAATAGCTCCCCAGGCGGAAATACAGGGCACACTGTTGAATAGAGTGTCACACTCGACGATTCTCCCCATTGTCTAGAGTCAATCCAAATCTTTGAACATACAATATCTATATTCTAATTTACAATACTCGAACATCCAGACGCCAATAAATGCTCATAAAATGTATAATACACAGCCGCTTCGCCTATAACACACCCAAGGGCTTCAGGACCTTCTCCCTCGCGACCTGGCCGGCGTATTCGCCGCCCTTCTGTAACGCCAGTGCTCCGATTATAGCGTACACGGAGGTCGTCAAGACGACGTCGACACCGGATGCTCCTAGTCTCAGCGGCTGTCAAGAGTTAGATTGGATTTGTTCCGGTTCATAGGGAAGGTATCATGAGGGACATACGTTTCTCGGCTTCCACCTTGTGACCTGGTCGATGCCATATGAGCGTGCAAGTTGTCCTACTCTTTGCTTGGACAAAACGTCTCCGAGGTCGATTGACTGGACCTTAGGAAGGCCCTCAAGGGATGGGTGGTTGAAGGGTTCGCGGTTATAAGTATCTGTCGATGGAGCAGGTGCTGCCTGAGACGAAAGCAGCACAATAGTGCCCTGGTGCACAAGAATCCGCTTTCCTGTAACAATAGTCAACTCCATTCCTCATTCACACAGACCACCATTGGTCCCACGGAAGAAACCACATACCCAAGAAAGCCAGCTTATCATTAAACCCCCTCCTCCCCTGATCAAAACTCTTATGCGTGATCGCAAGCCACTTAACCTCATCCGAGAGCGCATTCTCTCCTCCCAGTCCCAAGAACTTAGCGTACATGGCATCCAGCAGCGCCGGGTCCTCATTGACCTCAAACGCCATCTTCGGGTCTTTGACGCGCGGATGGAACGGCGCCTTCATCTTCTCGGGGGTATACGACCATCGCGGCCTCTCGCTCAGCTCCTCCGCGCGCACGGCGCTGCTGGAGAAGAGCTTCTTCGATGCTTGTGCCGGGGCGACACGGGCGGCGAGGGCGAGGGGGGCGGTGCAGGCGGTGCAGAGGGTAGGGCGCTGGGCAATCGCCTGGAGGGAGCGGAGGGGCGCTTTGGTGGCCATTGTTGTGTGGTGAAAGGGGCGCACTTTCGGTGGTTGTTTGGGCGGTCCTGGATTGAGGGTGTGGAATTGAGTGGTTGTTCGAAATTCTGGAGTTTAAATTTGGCGCTAGGCGATTTCGGGACCTGGCCGCGGCGGCGCGTCACTTTGGACCTTATCTGGGGTGAGCTCCAACCTCGCTTGTAGTGGACAAAGACGTTTTATTTCAAGCAGTTCTTAGGAGTATGAGGTTATTTTTGGTTTATTGCTATACTTATGGCGGCGCATAATGGCTTCAATTCTGGGGGGAAGGATGTGAGGAAATCGCTGGAGCAATTGCTTGGTGAAGCGTTGCCAAAGGACACAAGCTTCAAGGTATACCATCTATCCACGCCACCAACCTCGACTTCGGCGATCTACTCTGCTCCTCCAGGAAAGCGACCCAACAAGACATACTGCGAGAGCCATTTTCTGTCGGTCTCGATAAATTCGAATGGCAAGGCCACTTCAAAATCACCTGGCGAAGTGCTCGTCTATGCGATTGAGGTCCTCATTTATTCGACTGCGCACTCCACCACGCTATTCGTATCGAAAGCTGATTCCAGCGGCTATCTACACCTTCTGAATCTGCCGAAAGGTAGCCCGTCACCGCTGAAGGAGATAAGCTCGGCATTCTTGTCATACTTGGTGGAACGAAGGAGGAGGCCTGGCATCCAAACCATCGTTTCGCTGTTCGCTCGGGCGCAGGACCAATATCTATTTGCAAGGAGCATTGATAATAAAGGGAAGCATGTCTTAGATGACAGAGGCTTGGTGAAGTGGTGGTGCCGGGTGCTGAGCCCGTTACTGGCCAAGGAGAAAGACGAGGGATGGCACAACATTCATGGATACTTGACGGTGCCGGGCTTGGATACATATGAGACAAGAGCATTCCTACCACCAAAATCGATCGAAACGAAAACTTGGACGGTTGGGCACCCACTACGAGAAATTGCGCTTTTCCCCGACGCACCCCCTCGTTGTCTGATCCCTCACTTCCCAGACGATCCAAAGTCGAGGTTTCTTGACGAGTTGGATGAAGAGCTTTCTGGGTCCCAGGGGAAGGAAAACGGACAGTGGAAGAGTGTCAAGGACTTGGATATGTTTTGGGAAATGATGGCTTTCCGACAAGAATGCAGTGCTGGACGTCTCGTGGGCTTCATATGGGTTGTTTTTGCGCCAACCCCTTCATCAGAAGCAGGAGATACGGCTAGCAGCCAGCCATTGACCAGTCAAACGAGCTTTGCAAGCAGTTTCACGACGCAAGATGATAGTCCCGTCAAATCGCAACGAGTGTCCGCAAAGCCAAGTAAGACCAGGGAAGTCAAGCATGAGACCACGACTCCATCCCGCAACAGACGCCGAAAAGCAAAGAAGTCACCAACTCTCACTGGACCAATCGTGCCGCGGAAACCCCGAGTCAAGGAAATCAACAGTAGCCAGCGGCCTTCAAAGCCCGAGAGAACGCCGTACTACATATGGCCAGCCGACAGCAGAGGGCAAGTTGTGCTCGAGGAGAAGGACTACCATCGCTTTCACGAACTCCTCTTATCGCTAGACTTTGCGAATCTCGACCTGGCGTGCGAAGCTACGAGACGCTGGACCAGTGAGGTCCCGGGAGGCTCCCCGGTTGAGACACTTGGCTGGGGAACCACAGTCACTGGCACGCGGGCTTTTGAGGCGAGAAACGTGCCGGGTCGCGATACTGTCACGACGCTGAATGTCGGGCTTGTGAGGAAGAAGAGACGAGCTGGCGATGAAGCCCCGGCCGAGGCGTCGACAGAGACAAGTGCGCAGCGCCCCGAAGTTAATGTTCTGGGTGCTGGGATGGTCAGGAAGAAGGCAAAGCCGTGAAGGAAGTAGCTGGGTTGGCGTGGAGTTTACGATGGGGCATTTATGGGCGTTTGGCAAGGCTGGGTTCCTGGGCGCGGGAGGGAGTTGACGTCAGCGATTAAATAGCACTTGTGCTGTTAAAAAGTCTAAAGAGCGACTGCCTTAACTGGTGGTTGATATCGGCCGTTTCAGCTTAAGGAATTTGTCTCTTCAGTTAGTTTTTTGAGAATGACTTGCTGAAAGCAGCCCTTCGTGATTGAGCGTGTGTGCAGCAACTATGATTGAAATACAGGCGTTCAATTACCCAGAGTTATAATGGAGGTATTGCTTGATTTATTCGTGTGCTCAATCATTAAAAACGTCCTACTTCTAGTTGCGGATCATCTTCCATCACCTCAGGCATAAACTACCTTGATTCTACACCACGTCAAAGTCTTATAAACACGAGATGACGGTGTAAATCGTGCTGTAAATCACGCTGTTCCCATAAATCACGATGATCCCCCTCGTATATATTACCCCATTTACCCCATTTCTCTCCCAAGTGTCTCGTATACTGCAGACGGACTGCCGTTGGTGACTTTTAGGAGGGACGCCAGCCACACGCCAGCCACAACAAACTAACCGAACAGGGCAATCAACCATGCAAATGGCTGTCAAATGGCCGTAAATCTGTCTAAATCTCTCTAAAAGCCACTAAATGTCAGTTAAAGGTCAGAAAAGGGTCCCCTTAATTTCGGGTACGTCAGGAACATCAACACTCTTATTGGCTATACACCATAATATCCCTCCCAATGAACCCTGAGGGTTCAGATTTGGCGTCATCCCAAGAAACCGTAGAGTGCAGTAGAGTACAGTAGAGTCCCCATACAATACTACCATAATGTATCCATACTCGATACCGCCCAGATAGTGCCCAGCGCCCCCCTCCCCCCTCCCCTTCCTCAGACCCGTTTCGAACTTCATCGTGCCCCGTTTTAGATCTGACCTCTCTCCCTCCTTCAACCCTCAAACCCTCCATAGAGAATGACTTCGGGTCAAACAAACACACTCCTTTACTTTTGACCTTTGTTGTCTTACTCTTTCGCCGTGTATATACACATCGGACGGATACATACTCGAATACCTCGTTCACATGCGATACAGCGCAATACATTGACCACATAGGAGTTGATCTCTGAACCACTCTCTGAACCTCATGCTTTTTTGCTTCACTATTTAGTTATATACCCACCCTCGTTTTACCTGCTTCAATTGCGTGTTTGATACCGCAAGGACCGAAGCCAAATCTTTCGAAGCTGCGACATCAGCATACACATTACAAACACATTCTCTCAATAATCTATCCAGATTGACCGATTTTACACCTCAATCAACCATCACACCGTCTATCCGCCATGTTACCCAATTTACGCGGCCTCGTGGGCCTTTCCCTCATCAGCCTCATCGGCCTCGCAACAGCCCAAACCACAGGGTTAACCGGCTGCAACCCCATGAATCCTAAGGATGTTGAGGATGGCCCTTGTCCGGACGAGCCTGCGCTGTCCATGAGATACAACTTCGACTTCACCCAGGAATCCAACGGCTCAACATGGGACGTGATGGCGGGCCATGCCGATTACCAGAAGGATGGTGTCCTCCTCCCCATCAATCAACGGAAGGAGGCACCTACGCTCAAATCGCAGTTCACCATCATGTTTGGCAGAGTCGAAGTCCACATGAAGGCTGCTCGCGGCAAGGGAATCGTCTCGTCCATTGTCTTACTTTCCAACGTCAAGGACGAGATTGACTGGGAATTAATCGGTGGCAACGAAACTCACGTCCAGTCGAACTACTTCGGTAAGGGGAACGAGACAGTCTTCGACAGGGCCTTTTGGCACCCCGTCGACAAACCCATGGACGACTTCCACAACTACACGCTCCTATGGACCAAGGAGAAAATAGACTTTTTCATCGACACTGAGAAAGTCCGCACTCTGATGTACGAAGATGCACTTGGCGGCAAGAACTACCCCCAGACACCTATGTCTGTCCGACTGGGCGTCTGGGCAGGCGGCGACCCCGACAATAAAAAGGGCGTTATCGAGTGGGCTGGCGGCGAAACCAATTACGACGATGTGCCATTCCACATGTACGTAAAGAGCGCCGATATCGAAGATTTCCGTACCGGCGCAAAGGCATACAAGTACGCCGACGCCAGCGGAAGCTATGAGAGCATCGAATCCGTCCCGTAAGTTCATCACCCTTGCAAAACATCCCATCCAAAACCCCTCCTAACCCCACCCAGCGGCAACTCCACCCAGCACCTCCTCCTCCTCGACATCAAGGGCCCACCCAAGCCCACCATCAGCGAGAAATTCAACGCCCTCCCCTCCTCCACCAAAGTAGGCATCTACGCCGGCGCCGGCGGCGGTGCTGCCCTTCTCGCAGCCATCTGCCTCATCTCCTGCTGCCGTAAGCGCCGTCAGGGCAGCCGCGAAGCCAAGGCCTTCCGCGCCAAGCAGGAGGCTATGGACCGCCAGGACGCAATCGATCAAATGGAACTCAAAGCCGCGGGCATCAGTCCCGACGCGCTGGGTCCCAGCGGTATGACGGCTCAGGAATTCGCCAGCGGCGGCGTCGTGGCTCATTCACCTATCGGACTTCAACGAGATGATCCGCCTATTCCTGCTGTCCCTGCTGCGTATCAAGGTCAAGGCGCATCCCTGAAATCGCCCTCTGGATCGCTACGTCCCGGTGCAGCGCCCTACGGCGACGCAGCTGGACTTCGCAGTCCTGCTTTGGCGTCCCCTGGATACGCAGGCGGTGGGCAGTTCAATAACCCCCGCTCGCCTGGTCCGGGAGGCTACTCAGTCTCGCGGAATGCCAGCGGAGCTGGGTATATACCTGCGGTGGCGCCGAATGCCTCGACGGAGTACTTTGCGCCGCAGCCTAGGAGCAATACTCAGGGGTCGTGGAACAGTGCTATTGCGGAGGATATGGGCCGGTCTGGGAGCTCGAATTCGCAGAGGCCGAGGGGGAATGGGGGGTATGGAGGTGGTCATGGGGGTGCGTTTTAGAGTGTCTGAGGCATGTTTGTCGTAGACTATGGGGTTGTGGGATTAATGACTGGCGTTGGGATGTGGTTTTTTCATAAGATGGGTAGAATTAGTCGGTTCATGAGCCCATTACTTTCTAGGGAAAGGGAGGCGCTCGAGTGTGCCACTCCGTTATGAGATGAGCAATAAATTCCTTATAGTACCAAGTCTATTGCAGTCGAAATCTGTTCCTGGCCAATGATATAAAAGGTGGAGGCGCTGTCACAGCCGGGTCCGTTTTGACAACGCCCTATCCCTGTAACCTCCTCATAACGATCCCATGACAATTCCACAGCCTCGCGGCCAACGTGCTTCTGAACTTCTTCCAGATCCTTCTGCTTCGTCTTTCTTTCCTTTTATAACTCGGCCGCTCATTTATAGCCAACGGTCACCGTCCCATAGGGCGCATGGCCTAACCGTCGTCTCAGTCGCCGCGCGACCTTAGATCGATGAACGTGCACCTGTCGACACCCAGTTATTCCTCTCGAGACTTGCCAATATTGACATGGTTGTTCCCTTCGGCTTCTCCGTCGGCGACGTTATTGCCGGGATTGGAGTAATAAAGAAATCGATCGAGGCCTTCAGCGATACTCGAGGTGCGACAAAAGACCATAGGTTGCTGCCGGATACATTGACGAGGCTGTGCGCGGCCTTGGAAACTGTTCGAGAGCTCCATATCGATGATGTGCGTGATGCACCACAGCGAGAGCCTATTAGGCAAGCTGTCGAGCAATGTCAGAGATGTATAGATGATTTGCTTTGCAAAATTGAGAAGTATAAGATTATACAGCCTAGCACACAGCCTTTGTCCTGGGAATCAAGGGTGAAAGTAGCGGCCAGAAAGATTCAGTGGGCACTTCTGAAGCAGGATGATCTTTCAAAGTTCAGAACAGATGTGCAACTTCAGTTTGATGCTATAAATATTCTGCTTCAAAGCTTTCAAGTGTAGGTTTCTGTTTGGATATTTGTAGGTCTATGCTAACGTTGTATGCATATAGTCATCGCCAACGACGACAGGATTCCATGCTTAATAATATCACAGCGAGCCAAGTTGAAGCCCTGAATATATCCCGCGAGCAATTAAAAGTTAATGGGTCAATAGAAAGGATCTGCCACATTAACCAAGATCAACTTTCGAAACAGGCGGTCGATATCGAGGGATTAAGAGCTGGAAATGATAAAATTTTAGATTCAGCTGAGGAGCAACTGTTAATTGCTAGAGACACCCAAGGTCTGGTCCAACAGTTAAAAACGTGAGTTTTATAGCACTTTAATATTAACCTGCTTGCCATACGCTAATATTGAGCAGATCGATCTCAGGGGATCAATATTCAATATTGCAAGAAATTCTACGGCAACAGGCCAGCAATTTCCAGCTTCAAGTCGATGCTCAGTCCAAGAGTTATCAACTTCTACAACAGCAATCCAGAACACTTCAACTTATACTAAATGCCTCAGCACAAATAGCATTACAAAATAACATCCCACCCCAGGTTCAACTACAGCAGCCTGTAGTGTTTCGGGATGCGCTAGATCGCGTAATGTCTATAAATCTCGACTTTATCAACTCTGCAGAGGTGTGATATGGCCATATTTACTCCATAAGGACTAGTGTACTAACATATCTCGATAGGCATTTATAGCGGTTCTGAAAGTTCGTTTCAAGGATATAGGCTCCGAGAAGCTTGACAGAAACGAGTACAACCTTACAGATGAGAATCAAAACCGTAATCTGGACATGAGAAAGCCGTGGTGTAGTGTGATGAAACCCGGACACCGTGTTTCTATGAGCATGGTTTTTGATACGAGTTTTGAGCAAAACGTATGCCCCGGATGCTCTGCCACTAATGAGACACGAAAAGGAGAAGATACCGCTTGGTGAGTAAACGCTATCCTTTTCTACGGGTAGCAAATTTTAATGGATTCAGTATACACTGTGGCCTAACGTATCGCCTTATTGAGGAGACAATGGTTCGAAAGTCTCCTTCGAGTACGAATCAGCTACGCCACGAATGGAGTAAACCCGGGCCTGACACACGACATGACGAAACCGGAGAACAATTCATAGACTTGGGATCAACAAGTGAAGTCACCATTGCCGATTTCCGCCGTGTCCATCTTATCAACGTAGATACCAGGAGCTCCCCGGGTGGTGGTATGGACCCATTGGCCCCCAAAGCAGTGGCTATTACTATTTTTTACTTCAGTAACATTATTTCCGATCGTCTATACCGTATAAAATATCCACGAAAGTATGGTGCACAACTTAGAATAGAAATGAGGGATGTCGCCGACCTTCTCGAAACTCTAGCACGACGCTGTATGGTGTCAATTCATACCAGCTGGTATACAGAAGTTGACGCTATTTTTGCTGATTGTAACGGACCTTTTCATCAGTACATGTCTACACTTGCGCAGTTGGACTCAAAATTCAAATCTATTGATTCTAATGGATTACAAAACATTGGAGGTGCGCTTACGCCGGAAGTTAGCAAAGATGAGGTTGCTATCCTACTAGCAATGAGTGAGCGGCTAAAATCGCTCATTCAAATCGCACTTGAGAAGGAGAATTTGTAAGCGTATTCGCACGAGCAAAAAAACAGGACGACTGACTACAGAAGCACTGAAGGAGGAAGCGCCGAATCTAAGCCATCGAGGAAGCAGATTAAGGATCCTATGTTGATACCCGGTGAAAAGAGAAACATTCAGTTTACGCCAGACGGCGGGGTGGGAGTGGAAGGCGACGACGCTGACGGAGAGTATGGGGATATGGGGATGAGAGCGATGAACGAGCCGGAGAATATGGGAGATTCCGAGGGCGGGCTAGAGCTAGGCTTTGGATGGGGTGCCGATGAAGATGAGCACGATTTTGGAGATGGGCCCAACCAGTTGAAATTTGACGGGTTCTACTTCGGGACAGGGGTTTGAGGGTTGTATGTTGAACATGATAACGGGAGGCTTATATTAGCAAATTATCTCAAGAAGCACCAATTGACGGTTGCGGCTTTTTACGAAACATAACCCAAAGACATGTCACTCCCTTGTCAGAAGCCCTGCTACTATTGGCTCTACGATCCCCATCACAGATCCCAGACCGCCAAGTGGTGTTTAATCGTATGGTCAGTTTCGGCGTTAGTCTACAAATTCGCCAAAATGATCGCCGCCTTGTACTAACCCTTCCTACATGTATGTATCAAAAAGCTGAGATATGCTGAGGTGTCATTTGTCTGAAAAATAGAATTCAACACTCGTCGTCTACTACTAACCGCCTGCTGAAATTATACCCTAGAATACATCAACGGTCAAGCTACGAGCGCCCACCCTCACACCCCCCCAAAGACGGCTCCTTTTAGCAATTAACTCAATAAGCCCGAGGGATGCTGCCAACAGGTTTATTACCGCAGCTTGCAGCTTCTGTTCCATAAGTCCCCCTACTACCTCAGGATGATTCGGTGCACCCGCGGGCGTTAGTTGAACCCTACTTGCATATTAGACACCCTGGATACACATAGTAACGGACAACGACATACCGGGATTAAAAGAGCGCAGCAGGCTGTTAACTGCCCAGTGAAAGCACAGTCAACACCGCCAGGAGAGCAAGAGACGCCATCAAGGGAGTTGTCGTGTGCCTGTTCAATGTTAAGACGATGTCTGAGTTGGGAGTGTAGAAGGTACTCACCTTAACGAGAAGGTCACAGCACACGGGTTTGCATTGACGCTTGACGATGGTGGCCGCGGTCTAGAGATGTCGCGCATCAGCTAAAAATGTCTCGCACTGTATATCACCATGTTCCTACCTCATCCACTACTGGTAAAGTAGAGGAGGACACAACAACAGACAAGGCGAGGATAGTGAGTGTAAAGAGTCTGGAAAGCATATTTATTTTATTTTCGGTTTTGGGAAGAATTGCAGAGATAGGAGTAGAACCAGTGCACGTCTGGTTAGAGGGGAAGGGGCACGCCTTCTTATACTTTTACACCCTACAGTAGGCCGTACAATATTGAAAAGAAACACATACGCATTCTTCGTGTTCAGAGTGTCGGTTTAATGAGGAGATAGGTTTTCTTTGGTAGATTACTGGTAATTTGTCCCTATATTGTTCTTATACTGAGACAGTCTCAGTCTTGTAATACCCTGCTGTGCTACAGTGATGGGGCAGATCTTGGTCTTAAGATTATGTTCGTGTCTTTGTTAAAATATAGTGATTGGGCAGTTGCACGGCCTCACTGGCAGGAGTTTCAGTTCAGCTGAAAGTTTAGCGCGTGGCGTTAACTCGTCTGCCGAATGGAGAAAATCATACCCGGACTAGGTTATTACTTCATGATTGGTATTATAACGGCTAATTTGTCTAGCTATAACGAGGTTTCAGCAGTTACAGATGAACCATATAAATTACAAACTGATATTTGCTTTCGTTTTTTTCGTCATGGCCATAGTTCTAACTGACCATGAGGCGATCCTAGGTAGAATGGTGGCAGCGTCCATCCAACTGATCGGCGGCTGTATGAGACAATCTGCCTTAAACGCCTATAATCGAATGACACGAGACTCACTCCACATATAAACCCCTGGATGGAAACAAGCTGAATGTAGCATCTACACAAGATGAATTAATTGCCATTTGGAAAATATAACGCCTACGCCAGGTACCTATTAACACCGTACTACATCTTTCCAGGTAATTTCAACTACAGGTCTTGAGAGAGCTCTCTAAAATGTCTCTCTGGCTTTGAAAATAAACATATGATTGACCTCTTATCCATTATATCCGACGACATTGCACATTTAAGCGTGGTACCTAGCTCAAATCGCAGTGAGCCGGAGTGGACCAGGCGGAGTGCCAGCCCCTCGACGGAATCATACTCATCGAGCTATCTCCACAGAAGTAGTCCGCGCATCAACGGTATTCAGTGACATCGGGGTCATCCCCACGCCAGCAGTTCCCCGGGTGGGATGTTGGGTTTGATGCTTGCTGTAGGGCTCCTGGGCGGACTTGTCGGCGATGCTGGTCCTGAAGGTTGCTCTTCGGGTAGGATGTCAGGCGTGATGCTTGCTACGGGGCTCATCGGTGGACTTTCCGGCGGTGTTGGCACTCCAGGTGGTTCCTCCGCATGCTTTCCAGATATCCGCGCACCCTTGTGGTTAGCCCCCAGCGAACTTCCTATCTCGTTACCATAACTCTCGGTGAGATTGTATCGTTTAATAGACAATGGCGGAGAAGGTGGAAGCTGCTGCGGGACAAAAGGGTACGACTGTGTATCGTGGACGCCGCTGAACCTATGCATTTGAGGCTGCGACTCTTGCCGGGGATAATGGGCAACCAGCGGCACCCAACCTGGATTCTTACTGCTATTCGGAATGGTAATCACTAATTTTGGCCGTCTGGGGCGGCTTTCAAGTGAGGGCCCGGGGGTATCTTGCCTGTTAAAGGCCGAGATGGAGGACTCATTATAAGATATGTACGGAGCCATTTTAAATGGAGTGTTGACTGAGTTGTCTGGAAGCTCCGCGAGGTTGGCGGGAGTGTTAGTGGCCCCAAGAATTCGAGGAGAGGTTTCGTAATGAGTGTCCCAATAGCTGTAAAAAGAATCGCCAGAATATGCCTTGGAGTTGCTGATGGGGTTGGTCCCAAGAATCTGGGCCGCAGTAACCCATTGAGTGTCAGGTTGACTATCAAAGAAATCATCACAATAAGGCTCCTCCTTGCCCACGGGATTGGCTCCAAGAATTTGGGACGCAGTAGCCCAATGAGTGTCCCGATGGACATCAATCAAATTGCCGCAATGGGGACGATCCTTTGAAGACACATCGCTATGATAACCCTCGTGGTAATCCTTGGAGCCTAACCCAAACCACGAATCGATATTCTGTCGGTTACTTCGCGGACCGGGCTGAGTAGTGGCTCCAGTATAACTACTATGCTTCATCGGTTCTACCCGTTGTGGAGCGCCCGAACCCCCGCGGTGTCGTTTGCTGGGCGTAGATGGCTCCTGGACGGATCTATTGATTGCTCTCTTCCTAAGTCTTGTTCCAGGCTTCTTCAGGCTAAACATATTGCTAACAGAGTTTGGCCAAATGCTCCTACGCCTCGGTAACGGTGCCACGTTTTCTAGTCCTGGGCTTTGGGGTACTGTCAGGTCGCCAGAAGAAACAGTACGATGACTTCGGCCAGAACCAAGTAGCCGGGTAAGACTACGCGTAAATGACTGTTTTGTCATCAACTTTCGACGGCTTGGAGGCCGACTGCTGATGTCGGAGCAGCTAGTGTCGGAGTTGCCAGTGTCAGAGTTCGTTGGGCTAGATGTTCCTGTACCCTTCTCGTCGCTGCCAGACGCAGAGGAAGGTATGGATTCAATGAACTCTTTGCTCGTATCGGCATTAGAATCATAAAGGTCGAGTTGAATCTGTAGGGCTTGTGGTTTGTTGGGTTGTCTGCTGCTGCTGTGCGAACTGTCTCGTTTTTCATCCGCGGGAGTGACAATGTTAAAGCCAGGCAGCTCGGCGACCATCTGCGACTGGACCAGTCCCCACTTTGCTGGTGTCTCTTCTCCAAACAACTTCTGAAAAATTGTAGAGTGTTTGCTAAGAAATTCCAGCTCATTAAGTGGGTGACAATACGTGAACGCATGGGGAATAGCCAGACGAATGGCCTCTAGATATGCCAGATCGCCCTTGACATCGTAGATTGTAGCAAGCAAGCCGAGAGTTTCATTGTAGTCTGACTCATGAGATGCGCCAGAACCTTCCTTCAGTTTTCTCTTGCCATTCAGGGCCTGCCTGCACACTCTGATAGCATCATCAAAGCGGTAGTCAGATAGATGCGCCAAGGCCAAGGCGTGAAGAAGATTGCAGACTACGGTGTCTAGATTGGCTCTTGACTTGGCTATACCAGTGATCAGTGGCTCTGCGAGGCGCCACTTATGCTGAAAAAAGTAGCAGATGATTAGTGGAATTTGAAGATGCTTAAGATCACAGTCTTCCGATTGCAAGTCATTGTGTATCTGTATCGCCTTCTCCAGTAATGTCTCCGCTTTTTTGAAGTCATGCTTGAGCATGCTTTGCTTGGAAACTTCCTCAAGGCCAGTGAGAACCAGAGATTGAAACTCTGCCTCATCGTCCTGATCATCATTCTCTTCCTCAGCGTGGTCCCGGGGTGGAGTTGCTACTAAGTCTGCAGACTTGTATGTCGTCGCTTGCTGTGTCTGGTCAAGATATTGGTGTATCTGTTCTCGTTTATTTGGCGTCAAAGCACCACTGACGCTCATGGCTGCGTCCGATTGGACATTCCAGTCCGACGTTCTATTTGCGTCGTTTATGGAGCTCGCCGTTGTGCTCGCAGTGGTGTAAAAATTCTTAGCCGCGTGTGCCAGATCCCGTAAGCTCTGGGCAACGCGGGCATCTGATGGATCTCCCAACGTGTTGGAAAAGCCGTCGTTGTGACAAAGGGCCGCCTGTAGAGACTGCTCGATGGTGCGCTTCAACCTAGCCAATTCACGTAGAATTGTGTCCTGGGTTGCATTTCCACGCAGTGAAAGTGATCTGCATTGATTTAGAAATGCGTTCAACAACCTGAGGCATATGAAATCGTTCTAAGTCATACATTGTGATCGCGGATAGCATGGTCTGCAGTGCCCAGTTGGATTTGTGGATCTTCTCTTGGAACCCGGCAAGATCTCTAGCATACATTGTCAAGTCGACAGTAGTCTTAACTCTGCCGAAAAAACCTACGTGCTTGACTGACGCCTTGATCCTGTTGGTGAGATCTTGCAAGTCATTTAAAGTTACCTTACAGTCAGCCAGGGAAAGTCCACTTTGGCGCCACATTTCCTCGTCCATCGAAGCCAATGATAACGGCTGTTCACGACATTCCTTGAGAATTCTATCAATGGAATCAAGAAAGCTAATCAGCGTTGATAATTCGGCGCAGAGCGCAGATACCCGCACGTCGACATTGTTAAATGTTGAAGCGAGTTCGCGGATTGCTCCTGATACCTGTAGCGAATTAGCATCATCCCCCGCCAATTGACTTGGTGATTGCGGAGCTTACAACGCGCGCAGCCTGTATCAGTGTGATGGTAGATGTTGTAATAGAAAGCGGATCCATTGTTGCCGAATTCCAAATATTGTTGACCCGGATTCCAATTGACTTTGACTATCGCGATAGATAGAGGGCACAGGAGGAGGCTGTGAGATCAATTCACGTGTGGGGACGAGCACAGCCTTGTTAGAATAGCTGAGAAGAGGAAATTCAGCCTTGTAGGCAGCCATATGCAAGGAACGCAAGGAATCACCTGCAGGACTTTATCCTACCCACTCATACTTTAGCCGGAACGGCGTTTGCGTTCTTATTCCCATCAGAAGCAATCATACAATGCCGATTAGCGAGAGTACGCGGCATAAGAGTACGCGGCATACATAAGGTAGAAGCTGCCCCTTCATATGAAAGGGATGGAGTGATGAGAAGATGACCAGCACAGTCTTGGCCAAAATTCTGCAGTGGCTGGCAGAGGTTCAGAGTCTTTGTTTACAACGCAGGTACATGGCGCCATCAGAAGTGATATGAGACAGGTAGTTCCCGAGGAGGACGAAGCCTGTCGTGACTGCACCTATGGGACGCGAACTGTTGTTGCTGCTGCAGAAGAAGCCAACCCGTTAAATGCTTTGTCGGTTGGGGCTATATACAGCGAAGATGTGGTGGTAAGCGCAATGTTTGTTGATATGACTTTCCAAGTTTGTGGTGCCGAGACAGGATCAGCGGTAGAGAATGGAGAGAATGTGAGCGTTTAAGAAGGGAGATTCGGATAGGCGCAAGGCAAGATACATATAATATTCGACGCCATAGCTCCACTTAGCAGGGTGGTACCAGTGTACCACACTCTTAATGTAACGACATCCCACTGGCAGACATCCCACGACATGAATAGCCCCGCCGCCAGCAAATTGCCCTTTCCTGCATCAATTTCTTCGTCTCCATCGTTCGTTCATAACCCTTCCATCAGTACCTCGCAACCAGACCTTCCCCCGCCTACCACACCTCCATGATGCAATACCCAACACGCCTATCCTCCCACCCGTCCAACCTTGCCACTGACCCAACCGCCGACCGCGATGGCCGTGACACCAACACTACTACCAACATCCGTCGGGCAGAGCCATTGTTGGTTCCAACGTCAGGTAGCGCCAGACAACGAGGCAGACTGGGGGGTCGACAGGCAGGCAGGTAGGTTGGTAGAACTGTGAGATAGGGTTGCTTGACTTTCGGCCGTAATAGAGGAGAGGGCGCGTACAGCATGGGAGTATTATAGAAGGTGGGTTATGCCTTCTCGGCGAGTTTTGGAAGAGAGGTAAAGGTAATATTTACTTGGAGATTTTTTTATTTTTTGAGTTTGTTAATTAAGTTGTCTTTTCGACAAATTTTATACTTTATCAGACAAAAACAAGAAGCTGGTGTTTATAAATCCAAGTTCTTTTGGAGTTCACCACTCCCTAGAGCATGGAAAGGGTCATAGGAAGGAAACCAAATACCCATTTGGAACATTCCAAGCTGAGGTGAATTCACTCCTCCAGGACCTATAACCTCGAAATTCACTCTCGCCTCCCACTCGCCCTGCATCCACATCTTACCCTCACCAACCTTTGCAAGAGCACCACAAAAACAACACAGGAACCCCTGGCATCAACCTACAAGCTCTGCCTCTATCACCAACCCTGAATACAATCATACCGAACACAACATGGGCATCTACCTGTCAGCTCTCATTGGCCGCCTCGTCCGCTTCACCATCAGTGTCCGGCATACACAACAAAACCACCTATACCATGAGCTTAAAGCTCCCATTTCCGGTCGTCCTCCATACCAGCAGGAACGCGAATTCAACGAAAAGGAACCCTTCCACGCTCCCCAAACCGACGCTGAACGCGCTGACATATTCGCTGGATTCCTTATGTTCTCTCGCACCCCCACCTCATTCCAATGCGACGTTTTAGCCTACTTTCCTCCTCTCCCACCTCTAGGTGACTTCAAAACTACATACTGGACGGAAACTCTCGCCTTGGCGATCCTGAACGCCATTACCGCCGCGATCGAAGCTGGGGTTCTCCTGGGGGCAGCGAAGGAGGTGGTTAAGACGGCAAAGAAGGATGTGGAGGGGTGGATTGGGGAGCATCCTGTTATGGCGGGGGTGGTAGCGATGATTATTGCGTTGGGAGTGTTAGTGGTAGTTGCACCATGGGTGGTGGAGGGGTTGGGATTTGGCGGGCTGGGGGTTAGATTAGGTGAGTTTTGTCTTGTTTTGTGGTGAGCTGGGCTAACGAGGGCTGTGCAGGGTCATTTGCGGCGAGGTGGCAGAGTATGTATGGTGGTGCGACGCCAGGAGGGAGTTTGTTTTCATTTTTGCAGCGGATGGGGATGGTAGGTTGGCAAGAGGTGGAAAGCTGCTGGACGACGGCATATAAATTTGTGATTGGGGGTTATTTTGGAGAAAGAGGAGAGGCTCTGAGAGGAACGAGAGTTAAATTTTGGGAGGTAGTTCATCGAATTTGAATTTTGAGTTGGTGGTTTTGGATTTTTATGGCATGGATGGGAAGCGGATGAAATTTATAGTAGGTCTGTTGATGTTGGATATTGGCTCTAATCCTCTTACATTATGGGACAGACTTGTCACCGTACTCATGTACATGTGCGAACTTCTGAGGCGAATAGTATCTGTTTCGATGAATGCGACAACCCCGTGGGAATTATAGGCTAATAGATGGTATCATCAAACGTATGCAGTTTGGATTTTGCCCAGAGCAGACTCTTTTAAACATATTCGCGCAATTCATATCCCCTCGTTCAACCGTCTCCAAAAGAACAGAAAGAGCCATAGACGCAATAGCATAGAAAAGATAATGGAATGGAAGTCACTGTGGAATTAGGATGCAAGCTGGCAAGCGGATGAGGCTAATATTTGGGAACCATGGAAGATAACAGACTGGTCTACTCTGATAGCCATCAAGTATCCAGCTACCATTACCTTGGGTCCCAGGTACACATATAACAAGGGGCTAAGGTACGAAGTACGCGTGGCTAGATGGGAAAATGCGGGATCTTCAACACTTATGGAGAATTGTGGTGATGTCATTAAAAACAGGTTCGCTATACATACATAGGTTGTGACCCGGCACGCCGGATACAGATGCAAACAAACATGCAGGCGACAGATCAACGTGCCCAAGGATATCGGCTTGGCAGGTACGATGCCTGCGATGTGACTCGCAAATGATCGCGATGTTTCCCAACCGCGGCCCCCTGGTGGAGGTCGTCGCGTTGACCACGCTAGGTGTCGCGACATTGTTTGTCGTGGCGCGGCTGGCTACTCGACTGTGGCTTGTCAAGAAAACGACATGGGACGACTTCATGATTGTCGTTAGTTGGTTCTTGGCCCTCGGTGTAAGCCTCTCGATTGCAATCGGGGTCAGGAATGGCTTAGGAAGGAACGATGCCGATATTCCAGCTCAGTGGCGGGACGACTTAAGGAAGTGCGAATATGCTTTTTCTGTACTTTATGTACGTATATCGTCATGATATCTAGTCACAGGGATAAGGGGGGCGACGGAGTGGAGGGAACTGGGAGGAGGGATAAGGAGAGTCGTTGCTGACAATTCATAGAACCCGGCGCTCATGGCGACGAAAACGAGCATATTGATATTTTATTTACGTCTATCGAAGAATAAAAAATACTTCCGGCTAGCCACATATTTAACGATGGCGGTGATCATTGTAGGGGGTACAACTCTAACATTTTTGAGCATCTTCGCGTGCCATCCGATCACTAAGACTTTCAGCAACAGCACAACGCAAAAATGTATACGGCTCGTCACTCTCTACTTTGCAGCGACGCCCATAAACGTCGTAACCGACGCTGTTATTTTGATACTTCCTATACCTATCCTCACCGGCATGCAACTGCCTCGGAAACAAAAGATTATCCTGGTTTTACTATTCGCCCTTGGGATATTTGTGATGGTTGTCGATGTGATTCGAATCAATGTCCTCCAGGACACCTTATTGATAATCACAGCTGGGGGCCATGTGCCAACCTTGACAAACACCCTAGAAGACACCACGAACTTTGCATATCTTGTATCGCCGGCGCTGATGTGGTCGGCTGTGGAAATCAATATCGGGATTGTCTGCGCTTGTACCCCCACGTTGAGACCATTGGTGAGAAAGGTGGTGCCGTGGCTTATTGGGCGAGTCGGAACTCACAGTAGTGATGGGTCGTCGAGGCTAGCTTCGACATCTGAGCATCCAACTTCAGATGTTCAAAATTCTACAAGCGGAAGTGAGGCGGTCACATCGCCCTTTAAAGACAGGCCGATCCATCCCGGGGCTCCCGATTCGGATATCCAGATGGATTTCCTTGCTCAGCCAAGAATGGAGAACAGTGTCACCGCCAGACAACATACGAAACTTCCCGCTCAACCTGAGGGCACCACTCTTTACTTCGGATTAATCAATCTTGAACCCCCCAAATGCATGTTGAGGATGTCTGTCAGCGACTCATGGAAATATTGCAGTGTGGTCACGATCCTATTTTTCATGTGGGGGTTCTCCTACGGGTTGCTTAACGCCTTGAACGTTCAAATTTCTATCATCTCACACTTCACAACTAAGCAGTCTTTATCCTTACATACTACATTTTACGGCGGGTACCTCATAGGTCCATTCACTGTCGGATGGTACGCCCTGAAAATGGGAGGATTCAAAATAATCTTCATCGTCGGTCTGTGCATCTATGGTACCGGCACCCTTATGCTGTGGCCCTCCGCATCCTTCGTCTCCTTCCCTGGATTCCTCGTCTCAAACGTCGTCACGGCTATCGGTATCTCCTCCCTTGAGCTGGCCGCGAACCCTTTCATCACTCTCTGTGGACCTCCACAGTATGGCGAAATGCGGCTGCTCTTTGCGCAGGCCATGCAAGCCGTTGGAATTGCAGTCAGCGAGCTGATCGCTGACAAAGCCTTCGCCCCGCTCATTAGAAAGAAGATGAACTTAGTTCACGTACAGTGGAGCTATTTCAGCATCGCACTCTTCACCGTCGTCGTTGCACTCTTCTTCTACTATATGCCACTCCCTGAAGCCAGCGATGACGAACTAGAGCAGGAGCTCCAGACGTATCTCCTGCCTACGGATAGGACCACTACGGCGACCCCTTCGTCCATGCATATCGGTGGTATGAGAGTTATATTCCTGACCCTCGCCCTAGGCGCTATGGTGCAATCTATCTACTTGCTATCGCTAGAAGCCATGAATATCTGGTACATCTATGTCCTGGCCCCGCCCGCCGCGGAACAGAGGATCGATGACCTTGATATATCACCGAGAAACTACGTCCTATTAGGCTATAGCTTGATGTTCTTCTCGCGCGTCATCGCCGGCGTCCTCTGTCTTGTGATGCCGCCGCGACTCATCCTTTTAGGTTGCCTAATAGGCACTCTAGCGTTCACGATCGGCTTTGTAGCTCTGCCTGGGGACAATCTATCCAATAATCCGAACTTGGTTGCTGCACTAGGTATTATGATGTTTTTCTTTTTAGCACCCGTTTTTCCTCTTGTCTATGCTATTACGTTAAGGGGAATGGGGAATAAAACGAGGCTAGCAGCGGCAGTGTTGACGGCCTCAAATTGTCTAGGGACGGTGGGCCCGTGGATTATATTTGGGGCAATGAGAAGTTGGAGTATAAGGAGGTCGTTTTGGGTAATGATACTTTTGTTTGGCATCGCGTTGATGTTTCCGGTGTATCTTTGCGTGGTGAAGAAGGCAAGGTCTGTAGTTGACTGTAACGTCACGGACAGACAAGGGTGCCAGTGGCCTGGGTCACAGAGACGGCAGAGCGGAGTCCTTGATATGAGGAGGCGAAGGAGCGACGAAGATGAGGAGCGAGACTGGAGAAGATTGAGCGGGTGGGGTAGCTGGGGAGGGGAAAAGGTGAGGAGGGCAAGTGTGATGAGTGCCGAAAGAGTGAAAAAAATCGCCGTTATGTTCAAGGAGTGGGCTGGTTGACGGTATATATTACGACATTAAAGAAGATGACTATAATGATTGGTGGCACTACTCACTACTGGAAATCGGGAATATGTATTATATAACAGATGTATAACGATATATTAGAAATAGGGGCATAGAAAATATCATGCGTCTCGTCAAAGGCGACGCAGCCAAATAAGTGCCCTGTACTGTCATGTTTTTTCTGGAGATTTATCGGAGCAGTTTTGAGTTAAAGTACCATAGGGATGTGATAAGTTCTCAAGAAATATATATTTTTGCTCATTATATCGTTCGAGTCCGGTCACATACCAAAGCAATTCGTACCCACAACCGAGAATTTATACGAGGGAGCGATACAGCCAAGCTTTCTGAAACGTGAACTTTGAGTTGGTTGTACCACATGCTTTGCATATAATATGCTTCTTTAAGCTGTTCCAATGTAACAGCATGTATCGACATGATAGGTAAGTGTTGCTCAACACTTCAATTAGTATCACGTGCAAACAGCTTATGTAGTGATGGCAAGAAGTTGCCGCGGATGACGACCACAGACGCCTCCTGAACTACCACATAACTGCCACGATATGATTGTTTTAGCTACAAGTTAAACTCGTTTCTTATATTACAACTGCCGAGGTTCGCTGCCACCTTTACCCCTCAACAGTCGTGTCTGGCCGATGCCCTGATTTGGCGTGGAACTTGCTCGTCAACAACCATATATTATACTCCAAGTGCTTACGCATTTCCACGGGCATATGGAGAAGGCAGATTGAGTGCGCCGGCGGGGCTTGAAGAGGGCAATGTCCTGTTTGGTTCAACGTATATTATAGGCAGATATGGGGATTGAACGAACGGAGTGAGGATCGACAGGTGGGCCGACGTCTCGGTTTAAGTAGTCCAAGTTTTTGCCCATCAATTGAATCAAGCGCAGGAATCACTTTTATCCGTTAACTAATGAGAGATCACAACACGGGGCCCCGCATAATATATATCTGACACCTCGGCATGTTTAGCTCTTTAAACTCGTTTAAACTCGTCATGCCAACCATATATCTTAAGCTGTTCAGTAAAGGATCTACAGAGGCGTAACTGCCTAAACTAACTGCCTATTTTACCCCAAGATAACCCGCTCCACAAAGCTTAGCCACCATGAAGCTGTCTCCGTCCGGCCGCTGCCAGAGACTCTTTAAAATGGAAGCTCCCCTTCGCTCTTGTCAGCGATCATCACCGCTTAATTCCCGGATCAGCCTGACCTGACCCCAACCGTCAATCAATACAAAGGCCCAGCATGCACTTCTCCCTCACCCTCGCGGTGTCGGCAACCATGGCCGGCCTCGCCAGCGCCCTCTCCTCCTCCCTGCAGCAGGTCACCGGCTTCACCGATGGACCGACAAAGGCCGGCATGTATATTTACGTGCCGACAGGTGTGACTGCGCCAGCGCCCATTATCGTAGCAATCCACTACTGCACCGGCACTGCCAATGCCTACTTCAGCAGCACTAAATACGCCTCGCTGGCCGACACCCACGGCTTCATTGTGGTCTACCCCAGCTCGCCCTCCTCCGGTGGGTGCTGGGATGTCGCCTCGACCGCTTCGCTGACCCACGACGGCGGCGGTGACAGTCTCACCATCGTCAACATGGTCAAGTACGCCGTGGCCAACTACGGCGGTGACGCGGACCGCGTGTACGCCACCGGCTCCAGCTCGGGAGCCATGATGACCAATGTCCTTGCTGGTGCCTACCCCGATGTCTTCAAGGCCGGCTCCTCCTACTCAGGTGTTCCCGATGGATGCTTCTACGTCGCAGGTTCGCAGGCTGGCCAGGATCCCCCAGGATGGAACAGCCAGTGCTCTGGCGGCACCTTGGTCAAGTCTGCGGAGGAGTGGGGTGACCAGGTCCGCAGCTACTACCCAGGCTACACCGGATCGTACCCGAAGATGTTGATGTAGGTTTCTTCTCGCTCCCTTTCTCTCTCGCAATTTATATGGCAGGGCTAATGAGTTTTGTAGCTGGCACGGAACCGCTGACACCACTCTCGCATACCCCAACTACGCCGAGGCTCTGAAGCAGTGGTCCAACGTGCTGGGCGTTTCGCTGACGGCAACGAACGAGAACACCCCTCAATCAGGCTACACGCAGTCCGTGTACGGCGATACGCTGGTTGGTTACTCTGGCGCTGGAGTTGGACACACCGTCCCAGTTCACGAGGATGTTGACCTTGCGTGGTTTGGCATTGCTTAGGCTGGTGTGATCGTGGCGAGAAACCATCTGCACAAATGTATATAGGTATATATTGACACATAAGGTTCAAGGACCCGTAGACAATCCAAAAGCTGTCTTCTTTGCTTACTACACAACTGGATCAGTGAAGCTGTGTTTGACCTTTCATTCGGATTTTCCTGGCTCCATTGGATGATTGTACGTATGATTTGACGTATGTTGGGCGTATGTTGGATGAGCGCAAGCTGGACGGCTTTGTTAAAGCATAAATAGGGGTAAGGGTTGAATAATAGCGAGCAGTCACACTTCATATCACAACAGTGCATATTTTGTAACACGGTTTTTGGGGTATCCGAAAACGCCAAACATTATCATTGCACGTAGCATAAGCACGATCTAGAACCCAAGATAACAGCCGCAAATGCACCCCGCGATCGCAA
The DNA here is from genome assembly GCA_000750815.1 of Pseudogymnoascus sp. VKM F-4516 (FW-969). Classification (NCBI taxonomy): domain Eukaryota; kingdom Fungi; phylum Ascomycota; class Leotiomycetes; order Thelebolales; family Thelebolaceae; genus Pseudogymnoascus; species Pseudogymnoascus sp. VKM F-4516 (FW-969). The sequence continues at coordinate 3,113 of JPJZ01001587.1, read as the reverse complement.
TCGCCCCGTCCCCACGACGCCTTTCCCCAATCCATTACTTCCCTCCTGCCAATGACCTCCATAGTAGTAGCCAAGGCACACCTCATTATCCCTCACCACGCGGTGTGTCCACCGTCAATGGTGAGCTCGCTGCCGGTCATGAAGGTGCTCGCGTCGGAGAGCAGGAACAGGGCAGCGCCCTTGAACTCCTCTGGCGAGCTGAGACGGCCCATCATGTTCTCGCGCGCCCACAGGGCCTCGAGATGCGGCTCGTCGTCGAAGTTCTGCTGCACCATCGGTGTCACAATGTGACCCGGGGACAAGCTGTTGACGCGGATTCCGTGTGGCGCCCACTCCATGGCCAAGTTCTTGCCGAGCTGGACAACGGCAGCCTTGCTGGAGTTGTAGACGGACGAAATCAGGCCCTTGTTGGCGATCTTGCCGGACATGCTGGCAACCAGCATGATGTTACCGGGGGTGCCGCAGGCAATCATCTGCCTCGCCGCGGCGGCAGCTGCGAACATGACACCGCCAAAGTTGACGTCCATCATCTCGCGCATGTGGGCCTGCGAGTAGTCGATCGCGGGCTGAACGCGCTGGATACCAGCAGCAGCGATCAGGCCGTCCAGGCGGGACTTCTGGGCCGCGATAGAGGCAAAGGTGGCCTCCATCTGGGGAACATCGCGCACATCGACCTGCGCATAGTGCAGCGAGCCTACGGACTCGGTGTCGGCGGCGGAGCGAGCCTGCGCCTCCAGGAAGTCGGGGCCGGCTTCAGGGCGGCAATCGAGGCAGTGGACTACATTTCACTACGTTAGTTTAAATGTGGGGCGGTGGCGGGGTGCGTTTTCTCGGATGAGCTTACCGGTTCCGCCAGCCTCGGCGAGGGCTTCGGCCATGGTTAATCCGAGACCGCGGCCGCCTCCGGTGACGACGTAAACTTTGCCATCGAGGCGGAAGAGATCGCGGGGGTGCTTGAAGGTGGTGGGCCTTTGGGCGACTGGGAGTCTGGAGGAGAAAGAACGGTGAGTTTGAGATCTTAGCTGCGCGGAGCGTCGCGGTGGGAGAATGGTCCTCTGAGAATTGGATCGCGGGACACCGGATTCCAGGAGGGAGGAGAATTGGGGGGAAGCGCCTGAGGAGCGTCGGAGGGTCCGTAGGAATACTGACTGCATATTTGTGGTTTTGGGGAGGTTGTGGTGAGAGCGTGAGCGGAGGTGGGATTGGGTATCGAGCGTAAAGGTAGATTCAACGATTGAACGGAGGGAGTGAGAGATTGAGAGCGATTGAATGAACAGGATGAAAGAGAAAAGAAGAGAGGGGAGGAGGGGGGGGCAGTGGTTATTTATTGTTATTTTGGATTCACCCGCAAGGCACTTTGTTAAGCTGGAGCACTGTGTGTGTGTGGTGTGTCCTCGTGTCCTCGTGTCTTGTATGGTGGCTCACAAGCGGTGCCCAGTCATACATTCACATACATTACTCAATCAGGTAGAGTACTCCGGAGCGAACAATCTCTTTTTTTTTCTCCTCTTCACGATCCTTCGTCAGCCAAAATAGCTGGAGGCGCGCGCGGAGTTCGGGGAACAAGAGGAGGGAAAGAAGGGATGGTACGTACTTATGTAGCTGGAAGCAGTGCCGTGTACGTACATGAGTACTCGGCGAGTGTGTGTGGGTGACAGCTAAATGTCAAGTACCCTGGTTGATGTAATGGCGTGTAATGTAGTGTGCTGTAGTGTACTGCGGCTGTTAATATGTGTGTACGGATACAGTTGGTAATGTGGGAATAAGATGGATAAGGGTAAGATGGAGAAAGGAGGGGATGTTTGGATCAAAGTGAGGGGTATGGTTGGACGAAGGCGGAGGCGGCGGAGTGAGAAGGTGGAGGAAGGAGAAGACCAACGAAGCCAGCACAAGACCAGCGAAGACAGCGAAGACAGCAAAAGACCAACAAAGACAGAAAGATTACAGGGCGCGCCACCAAATCTAGGCCACTTCTAGACCACTTGTTGGAGCTTTTTAGCAGTTCTAGGCAGTTAGGGATGTACTGTTTTAGCTGTTCTTAGCATAAGGGATGTACTGTTTAGCAGGCCTTAGCAGTACTCGAGTAGGGATGTTCCTTCTTAGCATACAGAAATATGCAGAAGGAACAAAAAGGGCAACAGGGAAGGCGCGCATGACTTCTTCGATTCTCCACAGTTATTAAAATACTGTTCTCTTTTTGCTTGTAGTGTCTTGTTAGGGGCTTGTTAGTGTTCTATAGCACCTCTCAGCCTTGCGCTATAGTCAGGCTGTTGCAGCGAAAATATAGCCGCTAACACACACTAATGTCGCTGCCGAGTGTCCATCTCTCCACTGCTCTCCACTATCTCTTCGCTGTCCCTCTTCGCCCCCCACCTGTCCCTTTGCTGTCTTCCTCCTATTCCTTTCTCTTCGTCCTTAATGGCTCATTGATACCACAGCCTTGCATGACACGGGGGTTCCGCCTCATATTTGCCGGTGAACATCCCTCGACCGCCGCGCATCCTTCCCCACCACTGTGCATCCCCTCCACCTCTGTGCATCACTACTGCGCTCTATCTCTGCAGTACTATACTTCACACAAAACAATCAGCATCCCACTCTTGGCCATCTCTATCTGATTCTGCCCATCTCTGCCCCTTCGCGTTACCCTTTCCCACCTACCGCGTCCACGGACCGGCCACGGAGAATAGGGGCCGTGGAGTCCGTTCCAAATCTAGCCAAACGATACGTACAGAAAGATACTCGAGTACGTACAGAACAAAAAAACGGCTGACGGAGTGGAGAGCTGATGTGGGGAATCGTGATCTTGTACGTACTGTACATCCTCCGCTCTACCGTGAAAATCGAGTTTATATGTGGGCATGGTGATGGACTGAGCGCGTAGAAAGAAAAAGAAAAAGCGAAAATATTTAAAAATTATTGCAGACCGCGCTTTCCAGGACCCTATTTTAAAAACCCGCTTTTGCTGCTCATCGCTCTCCGCTCTCATCACGACATCCCTTTGGTGGGGTGTGGTTCGCCGCTGTCTGTCGTATTGTCGCTTCGTCCGTCACATCGTGCGCCCGCCACCTCCTGGCGGCTGGGCTTGCTCCTTCCCCTCTCCCCCCCTCTAC
>JPJZ01001586.1:0-33191 GCA_000750815.1 Pseudogymnoascus sp. VKM F-4516 (FW-969) | reverse complement strand
ATACTTCTCCCCCGGCTTCACGCCCCACAGCCACCCAGTCGGCGGATCATAATGGCTCTCTGCCCCCTTTCTCGCCGCCGTCGCCGAGATCGCGCGTGTAGTGTTCTTGCTGGTCGCCGCGGTGGCAGAGCGGAGAGGCTTCAGCGTGCAGCGGTGCGCGCTGCGGAGGAGTGGTTGCATCGTATCTACTTCCGTCGATCGTCGACGGTGTGTGTGTGTGTAGTGTGTAGGTACAGATGGTGGCAGCACGGTGGTGGTGGTGCCAATTGGTGTGTTGAGAGCTGTGGTGGTGATGCGTAGGTGTGGTGAGGAGAGAGGTTCGTTTGGTGTTGGTTCTGAGTAACAGCCCCACTTTAGCGCGCGGTTGGGAGGGCGCTAGCCGAGTTGTTCCGGGGGGGGGTCAGGTGGTTGTAGGGGATTGATTGCGACTTGCGATCTTTGGTTTGGGGTGGTTTGGATGGATGGAAGGGTTTGGGAAGATGTTTTTATGGGATTTGGAGAGTATGAGAGCTTTTGATGGGGGAGTTGTTTCGTTTGTTTCGTGATCCGTCCGGAAAGAAAAAGGCATGACATCGCCAAGCCCCACGAAATTTCCCGATCCTGTCACTGTCCAATACAATTGGGAAAGAAAACATGCATGAAATGCATGTTCCACTGCAGTGATTAATTCTGATCGATCAAAACTTCAATGTTATTATTAGACAACAACCCCGTGATTGCGCTGGTTTTTGCATGAACACCTACATCAGGCTCTCAGACAGCGAAACAATGGTTGAAACAACGTCGCGTCACGAGGTCTTGCACGGTCTCGAGGTCTTTTATGGATGGTATGCTGGAGTATGATATCAAACCTACATTCTATGCATAGACACCTAATGGCCAAAAATCTTGCTCGCCCTACGAACTGCACAAGTCACATACACAACACATCACATCAATGCACGATTAAGACCAGATAGTACGTAGTAATGAGATTATATCCCATTATCCTAATTCCCACCCATCTAACCCTCCAAACTTTTGTACCACTCCACCACACAGATATACACGTATACACGAGAACCCCCCCTCTCCGTATACTCATACAGTACATACAAACAGAGCAACAGACACGCCAACAGCGCGCGCGTCCCTAACACCATTAACCTTCTTTCCTCCCTCCTCAGTTTGCCAGCTCTGGCAACATATGCAAGATCCCTGAAAAAAACAATATAAACGCCTAATCCCAAGTCTTTCTCCTCTCCAAACGGTATAAAAAAACGACAATGTGTGGTTGTGAAAAATGAAATGGTGTGTTGAGGTAGGCAATGCTGCCTAGTTTCTTGATGACCGGAATAAAGAAAATTTGTAGTTGTGTGTGCCCACCCAAGTGGTGGGTATGGCGGGGTATGTATGGGGGTATGTGGTGTGGTTATGCAATGCTCAACGGCACTTCTCCACATCCCAACGCCAATCGCTCAATGAAAGATACTCGTACACCCTCTTCATCCAGGATCAAGGCTTAGTATCCTTATCCCCCTTCTCCTCCTTCGACTCCTCCGACCCCTCCGACGCTGGTCTCGGATGCGGCACATCCTCCCTCTGACTCGGCGGCAAATCGGCCTCGGTGTCTTGTGGCTCCTCCACAATCACATTATCGCTCGGCTTCGTGCCAGGGTGCAATTCCACGCCCGGTGTGGCCTCGAGATCCGCGCGTCCGCGTGCCCACCCCGCATCATCATGCGGACGCTCGACAGGCGACCATCCAGCCACACTGCCGGCGATGATACCAGCCATGACCGTCGTAGCGCCCAGTGCTGAGTTAGAGCGAGAACGGCCAGCGCGGCCGCGCTTGCGGGATTCAGCGGTGGTGGGGGGTGCGCTGGCGGCGTCCTCGGCGTCGCCGGTGTTAGCGACGGAGTTTGAGCGGGAGCGCGAGCCGGAGCGGGAGCGGGAGATGAAGTTATCCTTTGCCTGGTTGACCTTGAAGCGGAGGTTATTGATGCGGCCGCCCTTCATCTTCTTGAGGAAGCTGAGTTCCTCGCGTACGTCGGTGAGGGGCTTGGGGATGGTGGATTGCTCTTCAGCGTCTTCGATGGTGAGTTCGGGGGTGGCGTCATCGGAGCGGAGGAGGAATTCGGGGACGAATTTGCGGACCAGCTCGTCGGGGACGCAGCGGATGGCCGCGCCGATGGGGATCGAGAGGAAGCCGAAGGCGATGGAGTAGCCCCAGCCGCGGGCGTCGAGGCGCTCGACGGAGAAGGCCTTGCCGCCGACGAAGATGATGAGGATTTGGAGACCGACCATGATGATGTTGATGCCAATGAAGAAGTAGTTGTTCTGGACACCCTCAAAGATATTGAACTTGTTGTCAAGGCGGCGGTTGCTGTGACTGGTTAGTTCTCTGTTTTAGGGGAGGGGATTGCATGATTACTTACTTCCACTGGTTGAAAATCTGCATCCAGACGAAGGTGTTGAAGACGAGCGTGCCAACCAATTGAGTTTCCGCAGGAGGTGCCGACAAATCGCTGGGGTCCTTTGGAGGCGTGTTGTACGAGAAGATGGATGCGGCTCCGAAGTAAAGCATAAAGGTAATGACGAGTTGGTAAATAGCCTCTCCGATAATCATCTTCCACATGCGAAGAGAGATGAGCGGTGCGGACTTTGGCTCAGGCTTGCGATCGAGGATGCTGCGGGTTGGTGGATCGGTAGCGAGTGCGAGAGCAGCCATTGTGTCCATGATGAGGTTAACCCAGAGCAGTTGAACGGCGGTCAGGGCAGACTTCTCGGTGCTGCTGGATACAGCAGTGATGAAGGTAACCACAACGGCAGTAATGTTGACAGTGATTTGGAATTGCAAAAACTTCTTGACAGCATCGTTGACAGCACGTCCCCACATCATTGCCTTGACAATAGATGCGAAGTTGTCGTCCATGAGAATAATAGCCGAGGCTTCCTTAGCGACTTCAGTTCCAGCAATACCCATAGAGAATCCAACATCAGCGCCCTTCAGAGCAGGGGCGTCATTGGTACCATCACCAGTAACAGCAACAGTCTCGCCAAGAGCCTTGAGTCTCTTAACGAGGATACGCTTATCTTCTGGGCTGGAACGAGCAAGAACTTGCAGCGAGGGAATAATCTGGTCCATTTGCTTCTTGGTGAGCTTCCTGAATGTTGGTCCTTCCATGACGACGCCGCCAGGGGTAAAGATACCGCAGTCCGCGGCAATGGCTTTGGCAGTAGTCAAGTTGTCACCAGTAACCATACGCACGACGACGCCGGCTTTCTGGCAGACCTCAACAGCCTCCCGTACACCATCGCGGAGCGGATCCTGAATACCGACGATAGAGAGAAGAGTCATGTCCTTGAAGATATCCTCGAATTGGACCTCGCTGGATTCGCCCTCGGTGCGGCGAGCATCCTTCGGTGGCCACTGCTCAAAGTCCCTGTAGATCATACCAATAGTGCGTAGAGAACGTTCGGCGTAGCTGGTAATGAGGCCGTTGAGAGTCTTTCGGTTCTCCTCGGTCATTTCGATGTCCTCAACGCCCTGCGTGGGGTCACGAATAACGCGCGAGCACTGGTCGAGTAGAATTTCAGAGGCACCCTTGACGAGCAGACGGGCTTTTCCATTTCCGGTGGAGATGACTACACCCATACATTTGCGGCCGGAATCGAAGGGGATAAACTGGAGAGTATTGACGTTTGATCGCTCCTCGCTGACAGGGCCCAGGCCGAGTTGTTCCTTGGCGAAAATCAATAGAGCAGTCTCGGTCTTGGATCCGATGAAGGTCTGCTCGCCGTCGACTAAGCCTTCGAATGCAGTGGAGTTGATAGCGATGGATTCACGGAGCAGGACTTGGACATCATCGTCTAGAGTGGCCGCAACCTCCTTTGCCGAAATATTGTCCAAGACCTCAGGTGGGTGTCTATCGCCACCGCTCGCATCGTCGTCCTCGCTCTGGGGTTCAGTGGTACCGCCAAATCGAGAGCTAGTTCCAACAGTGCCGGCAACGACTTGCATCTTATTTTGCGTGAGAGTCCCAGTTTTGTCGGAGCAAATAGCAGTAGCGTTTCCCATGACTTCGCAAGCCTTCAAGTGACGAACCAAGTTATTATCCTTTAACATTCTAGTCGTAGCAAATGCAAGAGCTAGAGTGACAGCTAATGGTAGACCTTCGGGGACAGCAACGACGATAATGGTGACGGTGACGATGAAAATGCTCAAGAACTGCTGGCCCTTTTCGGAAGCAGTTCCATCGTTGTGAGGGAGTTGAGCCAAGAATTTGATGAACAAGACGACAAAGAGCAAGAGACCAGCAGCTCCACCGAGTTTCGCAATGTACTCGGCAAGAACGTTAAGCTTCGATTGTAGGGGCGTGACTTCCGGATCTTCTCTAAGAGACATCATAATTTTACCGTAACTGGAGTTAACGCCGGTAGAGGTGACAACGAATCTTCCAACACCTTCGGTGACATTGGCTCCCGAAAGAATGAATGGATCGAGCTTCTTCGTGTCTTGGCCGCTCTTGATCGCTTCGTAGACTTCGCTTGCTGGTCTCTTCTTGATGATATCAGACTCGCCTGTGGCGGAAGATTCGTCGCATTTAATGTTGTGGCCGTCAATGAAGATTCCATCCACAGGCACCATGTCTCCTGGCTCGAGTAGCACGATATCTCCAACGAGGATATCGAAAACAGAGATTTCCCTAGATTTGCCGGACCGAATAACCTTGACATCACGATCTTGCTTCTTCTTGTTCAATTTGACGAACTGGCGTTCCTTTTGGTAATCGTTGACGGACCCGACCACGACGACGATGACAATGGCGACGATAATAGCTACACCTTCAAGCCACTCGATGCGTGGCTCATCGGTCTCGTGCTTTTGTCCAAACGACTGGTACAGACCAACTGCGAGGGAAATAAGAGCTGCAATAGACAGTAAGATGAGGACCTTGTCGTTGTACGTAATCCACATGATCTCGAAAATAGATTTGCCCTTCTTCTCTGGCAAGCGGTTGTCCTGGAACACCCTCTTGCGGTCGGAGAATAATTCGGATCCTTTCTTCGTGGCGTGAGATCCGCTCGTCCCTGTCCTGGAGGCTTTCTTGATGCCATTGATTTCCGGGGTCTTCACATTGTCAACAGAGACCGTCCCCTCCAGAAACGTCTCCTCGACACTTAAACCGCTGTCGCGATCTGTCCGTAATCCCTTGACAATCCCATCGAGCCCTCCCAGGCTGTAAAATGCAGATAAGCTCTTCGGGTTGATGAGTTTGTTCAGCTGTCCTGGCGTGAAGGCGAACTTGTTGTCATCGCGCTGGAAATCCTCCTCCGTCCCAGGATCGGGAGTTAAAGCATCCTCATCCTTGATAATGTGGTCATTGTTGATGTGCTCCCTGTCGCTGGAGCTACCGGTCCCATTCTGAACGTATGTCTCGCCTCCGTACGAGGCCTCATCCGAATCTACGGAATCCTGACGTTCTCGGCCAGGCACCGAAAGGAAGGCGCCCGGCTTGTCGTTCGACTTCGAAGTAGGCGACGAGACATTGTGTGGTGAGGTAGGCCTGTCGCTGCCTTCGAACGACCCTTGACTCCTATTGCTGGTGGAGCTAACCCTCGGGATGGACGCGTTTCCAGCGTCGACGTTGCTCGAGTTCGATGCTTCCGACCCTGATCGTGAGACCATCTGAGGTCGTAGAGACATTGGTTGTTGCGAGGCTTCTTCGTCCGCGGCAGGAGGAGTACTGACGGCGGAAGTATCGATTGTAATGGTAGGGCTGTGAAGTCGAGCACACGAGTTAGCGAGTGGAAGTCGAGGCTGTAATCTTTGGGAACAGAAAGACAGCGAAGGGGACAAAGGGGTAGAGATAACTTACGCGCGCTGCCTGCGAGGTTGATCGGCTGCCGGGGGTGGTGGCTCATCAGGAGTCGTCATTGTCGCAGATGGGCTTGATATAACGGGGCCTCAAGCGCCTTGTGATTGACAGATGAAGCTGAGCTCAGAGGAGGCTGAGTTAGGCAGCCTGTCTCGCGGTAATGGCATATGATCTAGAATCCAACGGTGATCCGAAAGGTATTAAATCAATGTAATGCCATGAATTGAATACCCCCTCGGTAGCAGTGGAAGGCGAAAAGCGAATGTTTGGGTCTTTCGGTCTGTGAGAGTGGAATATGGGCCGCCAAGAGGATTCCAAGAGTTAAGCCCGAGCAGTTTGATGAGTTACCAGTGGTAGTGCCCGCTTAAAACGAGGCTGTGCACAGTATTGCCTTGCACAATTATTTGAGTTGTATGCCCCAGGCCGCAAGTGGGATCTGCCAAAATATGCCTAGAGAGATAAGGCGCCACAATGGTTCTTCTGTGGTTCTATGATTCTAGTTCTAGCACTGTTTGTTGTGGTTCTTTTTAGTTCTTTGGTTATGTTATTTTGTTGGGTTTGGTGGTTTGGCGGTTATACTTTTTGGTGTGTTTTCTGTGGTTCTACGTATGTGTGTGTATGTTATGTTGGTGTTCCTACATGTTGGAACTTCTACGTCAACAAATCAATTGTCGACACGCTCTGAACATAAAATCATGTCATGGCCAACCAGTAAACCACGATGCGAAGATAATTGACATACATGAGATACTGACTGTACAGTATAGGTACTCCAGTTAATCATACACGTACCCGTACATAAGAGCCCGATGACGATATCCCGCAAGCAACCAAGCAAGGTGACAAGACAAAGGACAAGACAAGACAAGAAGATCAGTCAAAAGATCAAGATAAAGTCAAACGACAAGGAAATCTGATATTACAAAGAAACTACAAAACAATATATCTCATATCTCACATCACATTCCTCCCCTATTGGTCAGTCCTGCCGCCCTGGGCGCTGCGCTCTCTCAGACCTTCCAACATAAAAAACCGGATGCGACGATTGTTTCCGGGCGATCACTTGAAACACCACTGCACACCAACCACACAAACAGCTCAGCATGATTCGTTCACACGCCAAGCACACACCCCCCGTCCCGCGCCCTCTCTGGGCCATCAAAGGCCTCCCGATTCATGGTTTCTTTGCCATCTCGGCGGCTCGCTGGCGGCTGGGCAAAGAGTCAAAACAGGTGTGGAACACAGTCGATGAGTGCTGCGCCTCATTTCATCAGCGTAGTACAGTCGGTTCAGTTGGCAGTGAGCGGGAGGGTACTGGGCGGGAATGCGCTGAGGGTGAGACGGACGCGCGCGCTCGCAGGTTTGGGTATCGTATCGGAGGCGACGGAGAGTACAGTGCAGTATCAAAGAAACTCCCTCTTTTGTTACTGTACTCTGTACTGTACTCCCTACTCTCCGTCTTCTCCGATTCCCTGTCTGCCGAGATGCAAGGTACATTCTGTACGCCTGTAACGCCCCAGAGTACGAAGGACTAGAAGGTATGTACCGTACACTACGGCGGCCAGTCAACAGCTGTGGACCTGCCAGATACGGTACAACGCTGTGGGATGCGGCCAGACCTTCCCCATCATAATCTCTCTCCCGTCGAATCGCAGCTTGGCGATCACATGATATTATGATTTTATGAACGATAATACTCGTACTGTACCGCTCATCCCTTACATATCAGGCCGTGCCAAGGGTGCAAAAAAGGTTCACAGGGTGCACCGTTCGCTCATAGCCCGTTCATAGCCCCTTCATAGGAGCTCATACTCGAACCACAACGGGAAACTAGTATCGCCATCGCAATTTAGTTCGACCCTTGGCAAAACAAACTACCTGCCGTAAATTCTCGCCTTTGCAGCATTTCACGTGATCTCTCCCCCTATAAACAAGAAAGAAATGACGATAAGAGAGAGCACGCCAAGCATTCACCCAATCTCCCACCACACATTTCCCCGCCACACACACCGCCACACCACAACTGCGCCACACCGCCACACACACTCGCCACACATCGGCAAATCCGCGTCCTTTCACGCCGACGAAAAGGGGCATTGCTGCTGCTCGCCAACGTTGGACACGTACAAACCTTCTCTTTTCAGACGGAAGCAAAAAAAACAGCGCACCCCGCCAAGAAAGATCAGAGACCCGAACCGCGCGCCCAGCTTACCCAGCCCCGCGGAGAAAGAGTCTCCCGTCTGGGTTTCTCCACGTAGATTGCTGGACTGGGCGAGTTGCGTTGACGTTTGCGCGCAATAATGGCCATGGCACAATACCGTATCGCGTAAATCTCCGTGGCCGATGCTGACCGCGAGGAGGATGCGAAGGAGCGTCATCATGGCGGTGCGAGATAAGCCCGCTGGGCGCACGTGCTGGGGTGCTGGATGGGGAAATTGGGCAGGTGGGTAGTGGTAATCTGAGAAATTGTAATCTGAAATTATTTGTATGACCCCGTATTGGCATGTAATCGCCGATTACTGTATGCACTCCCAACCCCGCAAGGACACCGCAGCAGCAGTGATGGACGCGTGCGTGTCTCCGTCTCCGTCACTACTGCTGCTGCGGCGGCGGGGAAGGGGACCCGCTCGGGTTTTGCATCCGCCGTCGTGGTGAGAAACCCAAAATTTATTCTTGGCTAAGGCATTGTGTTTACGGTATCATACCATACTGTATAGTATCGCGTGCGCATACTGAATGCGTAACAAGGTAACACGTGTAGAACACACCGCTCTGCAACTGTAGTTGGAGAGGCGAAACGGGATCTGCCTGTGGCGCTGCGCCTCATGCTGTCAGCTTCGGTGGCGGATCGTGAGGTTGTCACGGGTTTTGGTGGGGGGTTAGCCTTGGGGGTGTGTTGGGGAGGTGGGAGGTGATGGTAATCACGCCGAGGGGGCGGATTGCGTGAGAAAAAAAAAGATGGGAGCTCGGATTTTAGGGCGGGAGCTCGGGTTGCAGGCTCGGATTGAGGAGGCTAAAGGAAGGAATGGAAGAAAGAAAGCCCTGTGCTAGAAATAGGTTATGTTAAAGGATTATTCGTTGTGTTGTGAGAGCTCGGACATGTAAGACGGAGAGGGATTTGGGTAATTTTAACAGAAAGCAAATCAAATAAGCGCCATGCTCGAAATAATGGCATCCTTCGCGCGCGAGCTATGGCGGTAAGATGGGATGTAATTTTATTGAATTGAGCGCAGACCGAACAAGCTCTGTGGTGGAAATAACCGCATCTTGTCGTGCGAAGCTCTGGCAGTAAGTGAAATTTTATAGAATTGAGCACAAAGCATAGAAGCTCCGTGCTGGAAATAAACCGTAACTGTAACTAACCGTCTGATGCTACGCTAAGATGAACAACACCTGTCTCTTGAAATGTATGCGCCAGAGCTCAATAGAGCATGCAAAGCTCACAGATAGTTCCCTCGAGCTTCACCCGTCCCTATTCAACGCCAAAGCAAAAGCTGAAGACGAAGCTAGAACAAGAGCAAGTGCAACATCTACCTGCTCAAATATTCCATAATGCTCAGTCAGTGATGCCCACTCCCACAGCCAACGCGCCATATAACAATCCCCACGAACGCCACGCTCAAGCATGCCACGTGATACCCCCTTCCATAAGCCATTAGCCATTCATAAGACCAAACTCCCTACTCCTTCTTAACCTCCACCATCTTCCAGCGACTCTGAAACTCCTCCACGAGCTGCACATCCACCTTCTGCCCCTTAGGAATCATCTCATGATCCAAGTCCCAGCCCGCCCGGCGACACAACTCCGCAACCACCACATCGCAGTCTCCCAGCATATCAACATCAAAATTAACATGCTTAACCGGCTCGCGCGATATATAAATCTGCGGTATATGCGCCGGCAAGAACGGAACCACCTCCGATACCGGCGCGACTTTCAGACTCGTCCCTATAACAATCACGAGGTCCACAACATCCTTATCATGTTTCGTGAGCCGATCGTGGAACGTATCCGGCAAGGCCTCCCCGAAAAACGTGATATCAGGCTTCATCACCCCCGCCTCGGGAACGTCGTACTCATCGTCTCCGCCCTCGCCGCCAGACGAGCTGCTATCCTCGTACTCGGCCTTCTTGCGCTTCTTGGGCTCGCTCCCGTTCGCGGAGCGCTTGCGCTTCATGGCTGCAGGCGCGGCGGCCGCGCGGAGGAATTGCACGCAGCGTTTGCAGCGGGGGATCAGACCGGCGCGGATGTCGGGGAAGATGGTTTCGCCTGCGACTTGGGCTTTGCACTTAACGCAGGACGCAGTAGCGAAGGAGCCATGGCACTGGATTAGCTTCTCTGGCTTTACGCCCGCGACGCCCTCGATGTTGTCGATGTTTTGGGAGTAGTTTGTTAGCAGCTTGCCTTTGTCCTGGAGGAGCTTGATGAAGGCGTGGGTGGGGGTGAAGCGCGAGGTGGTGGGGAGGATGTCGCGCGCGACGCTGTAGAAGATGGAGGGGTCTTCGCGGAAGAGGGCAATGTCGAAGACTTCTTGGGGGTCGGAGAGGCCGAGGTGCTCGAGCTTAGCGTACAGACCGACGTCTTTGGAGCGGAAATCGGGGATGCCGAGGGAGGTGCTGATGCCGGCGCCGGTGAGGACGATGATGTTGTTGCACTTGTCTAGAAGCTTGACGACGTCTTCTATAGTGTTGTAGGTCGGCAGCTTGGACCGCTTAGACAGTTCGCGGCTTAGGGCCATGGACAGTAGACTGTAGTATGCCATGTCGGGGGCGCCCTCGAGGAACTCAGGGGGCTTGATGCCGAACGCCGTTATGAGTTTCTTTGCCGTAATAGCCCCTGCCTCGACAGTCTTCTCACAAAAGACTCTGGCACCGACGTCGCGCAGCAGACGCCGGTATTCGCGCGCTTCCTCGAGCGTACAGACATCGTCCCCTATGGTGTGATATTAGCAACCCCCTGGCTTTGTTTGAGATATCCATCTTGCGTAACCTACCGCCCAGAAGCCCCTCATCACCGATCTCCTGCAGAGCATCCTCGAAAAGCGACTCTGTGTCCCAAACCTCGCCCGAATCGTCGGTCCCACTCTCATAATCGTTATCGTCGTCTTCGTTCGCCTCCAGCGCCACGCTGGCGGGCTCGGGCCTCACTTCCGTCTCACTCGCGTCATCGCCGGAAACGAGGTCGACCACGGCTTTGAATGTAGCCTCGATGGCAGTCTGGCCAGCGGCAAGCTGACTTAAGTCCATCGCGACCGTCTTTGTAGTCTACCTCGGTCCCTCGAGGCGCATGTGGATGGCGTTTATGTTCGGAGTTTAAATATAAGGCTAAGATTAACGGGCTTATCGCTTATCGGCCATCGGCCAAGGGCGGCCGGTGGGGTAGTGACAGTACCAGAGTGAATTTGATGTGAGGCTCCGCCGACAGGGTTCTGGACCAAACGTCAACAATTCGAAATTCTGGGAGAGACTTTGGTCAATTGGTATCCCGTAATATTCATTGAGCAAGATGCACTGTCAAGTGCGACTGCGCAATGGAAGGATCTCAACAGCCGGGGGGCTCAGATCCACCCCAAGGGACCGCGTCGCTCCCTGCAATTGAGCGGCGCAGATCGCGGACCCTCTCAGTCCTCAAGAGCATAAAGCCCAAGGTCAACTACGATGAAGGCCAGAGCAGCGGAACCGGGGGTGCCTCCAAAGGCATCCTACACCGTCGACCAACCCTTCGGCCACAGAAGAAAGAAAAACATATCCGGATAGAGGAAGGGAGCCCGCTGCGCCCAAACCCTATGGTCAATGCCGCGAGTATATATATGGGCTCCTATGGCCACAGTCCGACCACCTCTCGCCCCCTCTCAACACGATCACCGAGAACCCCAGGATCTCCAAGACCCTCGGCAATGGCGACACCAAGACACAGTTTGAGCGCCGTGGGCACGAACACAGTGCACTTAGAGGACCTGGACCATCTGCTGCGGAACCTCAACGTGCATTTGGAGACATATGGGATTCAGGAGACGCGAGATGGGTTCTTTGACGCGCCGTTCTTTCGGCCGCCAAAGACAGATAAGGAGGAGCTGATGCGCATGGCGAGGTATACGCTCCCGGCGTCGTTCAAGAAGAAGCACCCGCTGTCGGTATCTTACTTCTTGCCTAAGCAATGGCATGAACTGAAAAGTGTCTCGAGACGGCTGGTGACTACACGTGCTGGTATCAAGCTTACGAAGTCATTTCTGGGATTTTTTATACCATATATTCTGTGCCTAATACCGGTCGTTGGTAACTGGGTTGGAAGATACCGCTATATCATGGTTTTATCTGCCCTATTTAATCATCCGGGCAGGACGATTGGGGCTCAGCTTGACGGCACATTTCTGACAATCATGGGAACATGCACAGGCCTTGGCTGGGGAGCCTTGGCGCTATATGTCTCCGATTCTACGAGTGTAGCGGAAAGTGGATACGGAGGAGTCCTCGCAGCTTTCCTGATAATATTCGTGGGCTTTGTGGCAGCGCTGAGATCCTACTTCATAAGGATATACCAGTTTGCAGTCCCCGCCGGAATCGCTGCCATTTTCTGTTGCTTGGCCGAGACGGGGCGGAATGTGACTTGGGAGAAGCTGCTGGCTTATGGGATACCATGGGCATTGGGGCAGGGATTCAGTCTCATTGTGTGTTGCACTATAGCCCCGGATGGTGGCTCTCGACAGATAGCTCTTGCGCTCTTTGACGCATTCCGTGTCATGCAAGAGGGGCTCACGCTCCCACGAACGGAAAACCAGAGTGTTCATCGTCAGCTGGCGTGGACATTTGTTAACCTTTCGCAAGCTTATCGAGACCTTGCGCTCGATATCTCATATACGAGATTTGCTCCTTCGGATATTGCGAATGTCAGAAATGCTATGCAGGCAGTACTCCGGTCTTTGCTGTCCCTGAAGACGGAGACGGCACTCTTCAAGGATGCGGAAAACATTAACCAACAACGAGATGATTCGGGTGATGGTGAGGTGGTTGTAGATATTGATACACCACGCTCACGCCAAACAAGTGTAGGCACCATAGAAGAGAAAGCGGTAATACTTGTAACTAAGACGCTTGCTGGCCCTACGAAACAATTGCTTGCGGATATGAGGGATGGAATTGACTGCTGCAATGCAGTTCTCCTTGGGATGTCGGGGTATAGGAGATATATCGGCCCTCCTCCAGAAGTTTCATCAGACGTTGTGGGGAGCTTGGTGCACCTTCGAAAAGCCAAGATCAAGTACGACAAAGTCCATGAGGAGCTCATCAATGACGAGAACTTCCCGGCAACCTTCTCCAATTACCCCGACGTCGTGGAGCTATTCCTCTTTGTGAATCCTGTTAGGCAAACTGCCGATAGCTTGGAGGCTCTGTTGGTCCTGGTGATGAAATTGCAACAGAAGCAAAACAAATGGCGGTTTTACCTGCCTCATTATCCTTTTCACAAGAGTCTCCAGAGAACTAATGCGCAGGTGCGACATGACCGTGGGGGGATGACGACGGGTCTGTTCTTTCGCAGCCAGAGGCAACTTAATGCTCTTATGGCCGGCGCTCAGAAGAGCACATTTCAGCCTCTGCCTCGTACCGAAGCCGAAGAGAGCGCTGCATCATCAAGCCACGAGTCCGACGATGAGGATAAAGATGTCATTATCGACAACGAAGTATCGTCACCAAAGAAAACTTTTCGATACAAGCTATGGAAAGTGCTACACAGGGCACAGGGTTTCGAGATGCGCTATGCTCTTAAGGTTGCTATCGTCGTCTCCATGCTCTCCGTTCCAGCATGGCTGGAACAGAGTAGAGAGTGGTACAACGATTACCAGAGCTGGTGGGCTGTGATCGTTGTTTGGATAATGGCCCATCCTCGAACAGGAGGAAATATCCAAGATTTGTTCACCCGCAGCTTCTGTGCAATACTCGGTGCCATATGGGGTGGGGTGGCGCACGCAGCACGGGACGGAAATCCTGTCGTTGTGGCAGTTTTCGCGGCCATTTATATGATTCCAATGGTATACCGATATACGCAGAGTTCTCATACACGGTCTGGGCTAGTCGGCTCCCTCAGTTTTATCATTGTATCTCTCGACCTACAAGCCCAAGACAATCGCCTATCGAACATCAATATCGCATGGACTTTAGGTGTCGCTTTCATAGTAGGCGTCATATCTGCTATTCTAGTCAGTTGGCTCCTATGGCCCTTCGTTGCCCGCCATGAGCTACACAAATCTCTATCAGCGATGATATACTACTCCGCCCTCATCTACCGCGGTGTTGTCGCCCAGTACATTTACTACGAAGAAGGCGACGAGCCAACACAAGAAGACGTCACCCGCTCCGAGATGCTCGAAGGTCGTCTCCGGGAAGCCTTCGTCCGTATGCGCCATCTCCTCGCACTGACTAGACACGAGATCCGACTACGCGAGCCGTTTAATCCGCTGCCGTATTCGGCACTCATCGAGAGCTGCGAGGCGTTCTTCGAGAACCTCGTTGAAGTAAGGCAGTTTAGTCTGTACTTCCATCCGAACTATATGAGTCAGAATGAGGCGGTTTCGAACGAGCTACTACCGTATCGCCGCGATGCTGTGGCTAGTATCCTCATGACGCTGTATATCCTCGCCGGAGCCTTGCGGGGAAAGAGAAAAGTGCCGCGCTATTTACCCAGTGCGATGGTGGCGAGGAAGAGGTTGTTGGACCGTATGGAGGAGCTTGAAATGGAGCAGCAGGAAGAGGATCTTCATAAGGATGACAACGGAAAGCATGTTGAATCGCTGGGAACGAATAATAACCAGGGCCAAGGGGGGAAGAAGGCAGAGGAAAGTGGTATGCGGTTTGCACAGGTGTACCAGTTTGCCTACAGTAAGGGCCTGACGCAGTGTGTGGAGCACCTGGAGCAGCTCCAAAAATACACGAAAGCAATCTGTGGTGAGATTGGGTTTGACCCAGACGATTTTGAGATGGATCTTAAGAATGAGGAGCGGAAGAAGTGAACATATATTCCAAGCTGTATCTAAACAGTAATTTTTTGTAACACTAGGGATTTTGCAGCGAGGTTTATCATAGTTGAAGACGTTAAAATGAATATAATACCCTGGTACGGTTCGGCCCAATTTCTATCCGCAGGAGTTCGTTAAGTTCAATATCGACGATCAATTGTGTAAGCAGGAAAAAGAGTCGCCAGGATGAAGGCTAAGAGCTCGCTGTCGCCTTCGGTTTGCTGTTTAAAGGTTCCCCATATCTTGGCAGTCGTGGTTTGAAATCAACTATGATTTGAAATCTATTGAACCTAGTTGTGGGATATACATATATATAGCTATTGGTAAATCGGGCTTCTTCTGAGCAGTACTTACACTCATCAGATCTCCCACTAGAAGATACTCACTAAGCCAACGAAAAAAAATTCTAGCAAAATATCACAAACGATCACAATGGCATACAGCGGCAAAAACGTTCTCATCATCGGCGGCACCCATGGCATTGGACTCGCCACAGCCCAACTCCTCATCCAAGACGGCGCTACAGTCATCCTCACAGGCCGCAACACCACTCCCGCCCAAAAACTCCTCGGCTCCACCGCCCACACCCTCCAACTCGACCTCCAAAACCTCTCTGAGATAACCTCCCTTCCCAGCAAAATCCAGTCTCACCTCGGCTCCCAAGACGCCAAAATCGACCTCCTTTTCCTCAACGCCGGCTACGCGTCTCTTGACCCCCTTTCAACACTCACCGAAGCCTCCTTCGACCGCACCTTCAACACAAACGTCAAAGGCACCTTCTTTGCCGCACAAGCCCTCGCTCCTCTCGTACGCGATGGCGGCGCCATCGTTTTCACAACTTCCATAGCAAATCGCGTCGGCATCCCCGGCATGGGCGCCTACGCGGCGAGCAAAGCAGCTGTGCATTCACTCGTGCAGACCTTTGCTGCGGAGTTGGCGGGACGGGGGGTGCGTGTTAACGCTGTTAGTCCGGGGTATGTGAAGACGCCTACTATGGGAGTTGAGGGGACGCCTAAGGAGGTCCTGGAAGAGTTTGAGGAGCATGGGAGGCAGACGACGCCGTTGGGGAGGGTGGGGGAGGCGGCGGAGGTGGCGAGGACGGTGAGGTTTTTGGGGTTTGAGGGGACGTTTGCGACGGGGGTGGAGGTGGTGGTTGATGGGGGGTTGGCGTTTTTGAAGAAGTGAGATAGATACATTGTATGTGTGAGAATATAATGTATGAGATTTGATTTTGTATTTGATTCCCCAGGGTGACTAGGACGATGGTCTATAACTTTATAGAATCTTTCCGTGACAGATAGTGGGCACGAGAAGGTATGGCATGGATCTCTCGTACCTTCAAGGGATATTAAATTTTCTCTGGGCCACTGCCTTGCCTTTCCTCTCGGACGGAATCCTTCGGTAGTTTGCGAGAACGGCGGACCTAGTATGGATCTCTAAAATCTTTGGGGTCTATCATGGTCTCCTTGAGTCTCTTCCTAGCCTTCTCGGACGCTGGTGCACGGGGTGGAATAGAAGTTGTGTCCTATCCCGTCACTATATTGGGCTTGAGCGGAGTATTCTCGCCTTGTTTCGACTAATATGCTACATTTTCTAAAGCAGCCTGTCGGAGCCGAGCTCTTGAAGCTGCACGCTTCGCATTCGTCGCCGCATCTCCGCCTTCTAACGTGAATTCGCTGGCTCTTCGGATTTCCGTGCGCGTATCCTTAAAAGTCATCGCTGCATCTTTGTTTTCTAATGCGGTCAAGGTGGCGCTTATCGCCTGTCTCCAGGTTGTATTCTTGGAAACCGTCACAGAAACGTCCGGGTTCTCGTCCATCATAGATTCGGCGACTTCTTTCAGTATCTGTCCAGGAGACAAAGTGACATGGGTATCCACCTCTCAGGTTCAACGCACTAACTATGGTATGAAACTCTTCGAATAACTTTGTTTTGTGACTGGTGACTTTAACGTACGCAAAAGTAGGGGGTGATAAGGGCGTGCTTTATGGTCTGATATTTCGAGGTGGGCAATCTTGGTCAGGTGATTCCATCAGATGTGAAGTGATATTGGTGCTACTGAATAAGGTACTGTCTATAAATAATAATTGATGTTGTTGAGTTGTGTCTTAAACATTAAATAAATATAAAATTATAAAATAATATTTAATTTTGGAAATAATTTTGGCAAAATACTACATATAATTACAGCCCAAAGTGATTATAGGCATTCAATTGTCAAACCAACAAAGGAGCAAACAAATTATGATTGCATAGCCAACCATATTTTGTATAGTTGCTTACCAAAATGATATCCCCTGATGGTGCAAGTGATAATGTTTTGTATCAGACCCCGTAAGCTGGAGGAATGCAACGCCGAGTTTGACTCATAAGTGAGGGGTTGTAAGCCAAAATCAAGCTACTTGCCCAGGTCATGAACGCGCAGCCAAGGAGGTTTGTATATAATCAGAGTGGGCCTACTCTATCCTGGGCGGCTCGAAGTTATATGAGATGTGGTTTTAGGTGGGTGTTCTACACAGTCAAATAAGGATGGTGTTGTCCTTTATTACAATAGCAAAGACAAGGCTAATAGGACAATATGTAGGCAAAGCTCATGACATATATGTTACGACAGAACAAGGGGGGTGACAAAGTACAGGAGGGGAGAGGGGATGGTTGCGTGAAGCCGCCCTGGCACCTGGAGGGACAGCGGGAAGTATGTTGGAGTATCCATTTCTGTGAGAGCATGACAAGACTAAAACTAATACACATACATAAAGGTCCCCAAGTTAACTCAAAGATCCTCATCGCCAATATCGTAAATCAAATGTTTGTGTGTCGAAACCTTCTTGCTTAGTCCAAGTGTGTGAGTGGCCCCAAAGAACGCCCAGATCCCGAGCTCTTTGAACCACAAACCCCAAGGTCCAGCCCTCTTTCTGATTTGCATATTATTTCCAGCAATGCGATGAATCTCTTCTACTCGAGGTCTTCTGATCTGATCAAACCTCTCGTACACGTCATTCAGAGAACGTGATGTATCCTTTAACAGTCGAGCAAGCAGAAAGCCATCCTCCAGTGCCGTAGAGATACCCTGACCTGCATGAGGCTGCATAGCATGAGCGGCATCGCCAATGAGAAGGCAGCGTCCCTTAAACCAAGTACCTCCAGTTGGAAGTTTGTAGATAGGAATGAGGCCCATGACTGAACTCTTGTTGACGAGTTCACTCATTGTGCCAACCCATTCACTACCTGCTCTCTCTAGCAATTCCTGAAGCTTAATCCTAAAAGCCCCAAGCTCCTCCTCACGGCGTAAATCCCGTCCATCCTTTGAATCGCCGAATTTGGGCTCTGGAATCTCCATCTGAAATCCCCAAAAGATCTCATTATCTGATGCAGTACATGTCATGGCTAGAAACATCCCCTCTTGCGTAAGTGTGACATTCATCCCTCGAATATCTGCTGCTGCAGATTCGGATAGGACTGAAGTGGGAACAATCGAGCCAATTGCCGAAAGGCCAGAATACTCAGGGAGTTGCTGCGGGTCGACGTATAGCCGTCGAACAGATGAATGGATCCCATCACACCCAAGCAGGAGATCAGCGGTATCTGTCGTACCATCAGAGAATCTCACCGTCACGCCGCCTTCGCTCTCTTCGACAGCGGTGAGTCGCTTGTTGTAATGGATAGGGATTTCAGCTTTATTTGCTGCTCCAAGTAGTACGTCCTGCAGGTCTGTCCGCTTAATTCGTAGGTATCCAAACCCAGTCTCATCCCGCGCCTCGCCAACGAGGTCTTGCTCACCCAAGCTGTTGCCTTGGAGTGAACGGATGACGAGGTTCGAGCGGCTGCTGCCACGGGATAGCACCGCATCGTGTAAGCCCAGCCGGTGTATTAAGCGCAGGCCATTACACGGGATCCCAATAGCGCCACCTTGTGTTGTTGGCTCTGCACGAATCTCGTAGACACGACAAGATATATCTGTTTCTCGGTGCAGGCACAGAGCAGCCGAGACGCCAGCTGGTCCGCCTCCGATGATGATTGCCTACAGTTACAAGTTAGAGAAAATTCCAAGATTGAAGAGAATCTCACTAACAGATCTTTTTTGTAACAAGCTTCGTGCCATTATCGCAAGTCAGAATTAAGGAAATATAAATTTGCCATTATCGTAAATCAGAACTAAGCAAATATATATACACTTTTTATATATATGATAAAAACTATCGGAGCAGGTCTGCCTCCTGCTATGGGCTACAATTGTCGCCTCGGGCCCGACAATGCTGACGTTCCAGGACGCGTCCTGAGGTGGCGTCTGGAACGTCAGCCTTCGGGCCCGAAGAAGGAACAGGGCGAGTATCCCAGCAACCGATTATCGGGTACTCTCCACGTCACCCCAACTTCGGGGTCAGCTTCATAGGCAACAACGATATGAAAATCCGAGACTACCAGTCAAATGACACGATTAGATAACTTATGGCTTATTATATACCGAGCGCGCGGTAGCAATTTATAGCAGAGAACTAAGGGCTGGTATCACCACGCGATAACCAGCATATCACTGTTACTTCCAAAATCGTAAGCCATTTATCTCTACCAGCCACTCCTCGATGCTTTGCATCAGACATCTAACATCACTCTACTCATAGTGATTCTGAACTGTGAGTCCCTTGAACCCGAATGACGTGCCTTCACGTTTCTCCAGGACTGTTTTATAATGAACATCCTTGACACGCGCGCGAACATACTCTGTACCAGTAGGTACGACCTGGTTAGGATCTTTGTCTTCTGCGGTGAGGAGGCCCAACCGGTCCAGCAGAGGTGAAGGAACTGCCTTCATTAGTGTCGTGTCTCCAGGTCGGCTAAAGTAGAGCAGGCCAAGCCGCGGCACATTTAGCTGATCAGCTGGCGGCGTCACAACACGGTGCACAGTCGACTTTACGAAGCCTATGGCAAGGTAAGCTTAATCGGCCAGTTGGAAAATCACTATAACACACCTTTGGTGAGGAAAGTTAAGGTATCAGCAGCATTGCAGGTGATCCCGCCTTCAACAGGCTTAACATACTTCCACTCTCCCTCCGGCGTGCGGATCTGCAACCCAGCAACATGCTGTGAGAAGAGCAGCGTCAGACTGCCAAAGTCAGTGTGACCGCCCTTCGAGTAGGCCTGTGCAAGGTCCCATTCCTTTTGCGTTCTGACGTTATAGATCATGTACCGCAGGTGGTCGTCCGATTTTTGATCATAATCATGGGCATCAGCCAAGTAGTTCTCTGGCAGCTCGAGAATTATGGAGATAAGGACAAAAAGTTTACGGACCACCTTATCCCACAGGTCGCGATGGAAACTTGCAATCTCTTCATAGTTCTCGCGCACAATCTCATGTTTTGGCTCATTGGCTAAGGCTGGTATAGCCTTGGGAATGTTGAGCTTTGGACGGTAAGTCTGAGTTCTTATGTGTAGACTGGACGCTCACCATCTCAATATTTTCTTTGACCCCAGTGTCTCCAATCCACCTGGAATTTTCACGATATCCAAAATACTCACCTTCTGCAAAATTGCAGGGGTTTTTACGCTTCTCTTCCAAGGGTTCCTTGAAAAAAGTGTTCCCAATGGCGAATTGTCGGAGAACGCGTTCGTCGTCAATGCCACTATTGACGACGACCCAGAATCCAACCCGGGTGACCGCATCGTAGAGTTGCTTTGCTAGCTCCTGCTTTCCGCCTGGCTCGTCAAATCTAGAGAGATCGATCTTAACGAGCGGTGCCCAGTCGAGGTTTTCCGAGGTGGGTGTAGGTCGTGTCCATGGCTTGACCAAATTTCGGTTGCCCGTTGCAGGCTGCTCGATCGCTGATGGCATAATGTAGATGTTTAGCTAGATGTGTTAAACTGAATAATTAACGTTCACAAATTGAGGGTCCTGGAGTGAGCACATCCAGCGCCACTTAAATTATCTCAATGGATAACCGGCACGATGATAATATCACCACATCTTTGCATAGATTGCGTGCTAACGTCGAATTAGCAGTTATTCCCGAGTTCTGTCGTTAAAGCCAACGATTAGAAATGGGGTATTTATTGCACCTTTAGTTATCTACCCCACATTAATACATGCGTCTATTCCCACGTTCTGACCTGCTGGCGGTTTGCATAAGCTTCCCTAGCTACCCCCACTTTCTCATCCTGGCCAGCCACCCGCTCTCTGCCGACAACCCCACGATATGGCAATTTCGTGATTTGGCTAGTTATGACAAAACCGTAGGAGTTTCTTTTTTCTCGGCAAATTCTGTGTTGTATCCTCACAGTAGTTGCAAAATGGCTGTGCAGAGAGATACGATCTTCCTGGATCCATGCGTTCTACTAGTTGGCAATAGGACCCAGTGACATGTTTAGATATGACGACTTAAGGGTTAACCAGCCGGGCTATATAAAGTATGTAGCTTTGAGTTCAGTAATTGGAGGGGCGCGACTTTCTATTTGATAGTCAGCATACAAAGTGGACGACCGTTCTGGGCCCTAATTTCCTCCATTGAAACAATATGAGTTCAGAGAAAGACGAAGCATTTTCAGTCGTTGCTAGCCCACTTTCTAGCAATGACGATAGCACAAATAGCATCTCTGGAGGTTCTGAAGACGACCGAATATACGAAAAGAAAGTCCTGCGCAAAGTTGATTTCTGGCTCGTCGGTTTCTATTCTTTAGTTTACGTCTTCCGAGTCATCGATTCGTCCAATTATTCGAATGCAGCAATTATCAATCTCGAAGCTGGTACCAATATCAAGACGCAGCTTCATCTTAATCCGTCGCAATGGGCATGGACGCTTTCTATCTTCTCATACAGCTACATGATCTTCGAGCCGACCAACACGCTACTCCTTAAACTGTTCAGACCGTCGAGATGGATGTTTGTACTTATTATTACCTGGGGTATTTGTGCTTGCTCGGTTGCGGCAGTAGAGAATTTTAAAGGAATGATGGTTGTTCGCTTTGCGATTGGGCTGGCCGAAGCCGGCTTCTATCCAGCAGTGCTCTATCACATGGCTTTCTTCTATAAGCCGACCGAAATGCCCTGGCGGATAGCACTCTTCTATTCTGTCGGCCAGATTTCTGGAGCAATCAGTGGTCTCTTAGCGTACCTAATTGGCTTCATGGATGGTCTAGGCCACCTCGCTGGCTGGCGATGGCTCTTCCTTCTCGAAGGACTTCCTGCCATCATTCTGGCGGTCATAGCCGGCTTCGGGCTCCCTGATTACCCCCAAACTACCCGCTTTTTAACCCCAGAGGAACGGACCTTTATTATTCAACGCCTGTCTTCATCCGCGCCCACCGGGGACGACACAAAATGGGATTTTGCAAGCCTTAGGGTTCTTTTTGCTGACCCAACGGTGTACACCTTCGGCATTTACTGGATCGCGCATGGAATTGGCGGCTTTGGTGTCTCTTACGCACTGCCTACAGTTATCTACGAGCTTGGGTTCACCACAACTTCCATCTCTCAGTTAATGAACATCGTATGTAGATGCCCTCTCAAGCCAAACGTCGTACTAACTCGCGCTCAACAGCCACCTTTCTTTGCTTGCTTTGTCTTTTTAAACATCATAGGCCACATGCTCCATCGAAAGTGGATCCGGCCTTGGACGACGGTTGTCGCAAGTAAGTGATTCCTGAGTTATTTTTTGTTACCAACTAACCACCAAACAGTCGAGTCAACAACTATAATTTGCTACATCCTTCTGATTACTGTCCCTAATCCCGTAGTCAAATATCTTTGTCTTATCGTTGCCACGGCATGCGCTGGCTCAGCATACCCGGTCATCTGGCCCGAACGTATTCGAGCTCTTGATGGTACAGTTTCAGCCGGAATTGGTATCGGATTGACCAACGCGATGGCCCAGTTTAGTGGCATTGTAGGGCCTCATGTATACAGTACTGTATTTGGTCCTGGCTATCACGTGTCATATGTCATCTGTCTATGTTTCTTGATCGTGGGCATTGTAGCTATTCTAGCATCATGGGTTCTTGTTCGGCGCAAAGATCGCAAACGAGATGCTGAATTCTCACTTCGTGCCGAGTGATATGAATGTGGCAGATAACTGACGCCATCAGCCGCCTTGGACTTCTTGGACTTGCTCATGAATAGACTCTGGAGTATGGATAGAATAGATATGATAGATATAATTGCTGTCTTAATATACAGTACATTATCATTTGACTCGGAATTCCTCTACTTTATGCCCGGTTTCTATTTTGTTGCCATTCTTTACAGAATAAGTAACTTATATCTACACTGATTGGTAGCAGACGTCTTGCAGAAGAGTATATAATTGCTCTAATTTAGCTTACAATGATAACTGCCAGTTATCATTATCATTCAACTTTGTTGGTCTGGAGATATCTAAGACACAAGACGGGAAGGGTGGCACGGGCCGAGGCGTTGTGGAGGGGTAGCTAGCAAGAGGAGGCGAGTTAAAGTGACTTGTGCCGCTGTTTTTTTTTTTATGTAATTTAATGATGATGGTGATGATCAGGTAAGTTTGCATGCGTGGGATCTATCCACTTGACACTCTCTGGCTCTTCCACCGGCTTGAGGTCTGGTAAATTCACTGCCACAGCCTCCCCATCACTTCTAACCAGCACACACTCCAAACTCTCATCTTCTAGAGCATTAATCTCTTGGTGAGGGACGTACGGCGGCACGAAAATGAAGTCGCCAGGTCCAGCCTCAGCCGTGAACTCTAGGCTCTCTCCCCATCGCATCCGCGCCTTGCCTTTCACAACGTAGATGACGGATTCAAGGTGCCCATGGTGATGTGCCCCTGTTTTTGCATTTGGATGGATTGTAACTGTGCCGGCCCAGAGCTTTTGCGCACCAGTTCGAGCGAAATTGATAGCAGCGGCGCGGTTCATGCCTATAAATACTGTTAATATAGGACAATATGCCGAATAGATGTTCACATACCAGGTGTTTGGGCGGTGCTTGAATCAAGATTGTCGCCGGAGATAACTCGGACGCCGTCGTGTTTCCATTGCTCAACCGAAGAAGAGGGTGCAATTTGAGCTTCTGAGTCGGCCATTGTCAGCGATGTCTCTCAAAATGTCGTCCCTGAACTGTCACAGTATATAAGATATTCGACGCGTTCAATTATAAATAAATTTTACCGCAGTGATACTGGCTCATGTTCCAGCTCTTTAATGGCAATGACGTGATCCCTGTTGATTGAAGAGCGGGGTAAACGAGTGGGTAAATGAGGGGTCCTTTCAAGCACGCCATGCCTTAACATAGTAACCGTTAACTATCCATGTCCCCTCCTACAGTACTGTACCGCTAATGTAGCGTACATAGCACCCTTAAGCAAAAACAAGCAGGGTCTTGGGATCGTCCAGAGCCTCGGTATGTTACGGTTCTTGTGCAAACTAAAATAATTACAACAAAAAGGATAAGTGAAGAATTCAATCTTTTGCTACAGTTACATGAATCTCTCTTAGTATATAAAATCTGCAATTTAAATTCCTAGTCATAATACTTCGTCGTCTTCCCTTTGATAACCTCCTGTTCTCCTGCATCCTTTGAGCGGTTTTTCCCACTCACATTGCCAGCAACCCGAGCTTTGACCCATTCTCCAGCCGTCACAATCTCACCATCATCACTTGATTCTAATCCCAACCTCTTGAGAACAGGACTGTCAATGGGGACGAGTGGCAGGTTGTCCTCTGGCCTCACAAAATATAGCACGCCAATGCGATCCAGATGTTCCTGGTCAGATGGCGGAGACACCACCCGGTGAATACTGCTCTTTAAGAATCCGTTGGTCAGGAACGACAATGAGTCTGCAATATTTACAGTGATACTCCCAGGGTAAGGTTTTACCCACTTCCACGTGTCTTGGGGCGTGCGAACCTGTAGCGCTGCAACAGGCTGTCTGAACAGCAAGGTTAAACTGCCGAAATCAGTATGGCCCTTAACCCAGACGCCGCCCAACTCCTTGTTCTCTTCTGGGGCACGGTGGTGATATTTCATATATCGCAAGTGACAGTCAGATTTCTCCGTGTAGCGATGGCGCTCTAAGAAGTAGTTTTCCGGCAGCTCGAGGATAATTGCGAAGAGGACAAGAAGCTTCCCAACAACCTCGTCGTTGATGTGCTGGCCGAACCTTTCAATCTCTGGCCAATTTTCCGTTATAATCTGTGGATGCGGCCGTGTGTATTCTGGAATGAATTTGGGGATATTGTAGATTTCAGTATTCTGTGCTTTCAGTCAGCTGTTATTCACTTTCACAAAGATCAAGCTGCAAACGAACATCAAATTTGCCCGGTTGAATTTCGCGAAGTCCCAATGGCTTATAACCGTTGTAGCCTCCATTCTCGAGGTCGGCACGATATTTCAGCTTCTCTTCCGTCGAGAGATTGAAGAATTCTTTCCCAATGGCAAACTGATGGTCAACTTCCTGCTGGTCCAGCCCAAAATTGACAATGTAAAAGAAGCCTGTATATCGTTAGTAGCCAAAACGACTTATAATTGCCAATAAAAAATCCTCTACAAACCTATTTGTTGAATAGCAGTGAACAGCTGCTTCGCTAATTCTTCTTTTCCGCCAGCGGAATGAAACTTGGACAGATCAAGGGTCACCAAATCCGCCCAATCAACTATGTCTCTCAATTAGTATCTGTGCACTGTGTTGATGAAATAAGCTTCTTACGCTCATGTTTGGTCTCAGGTACCTGCTCATAATGAAGCTGTCGAGGGGTATCTGCTTGTGCTGGTAAAACTTGGGCCATAATGATAAATGTTCAAAATCAATATTTGGCACAATATCAGGAGGTTCTATACAAGAAGTGAAACTTTCAATGGCGTCAATGTATAATTTGTACTCTTATAGCTATGGGGACTGTCGGTATTCTTTATGCCAGAATTTATGTCAGACAGAACCGGTGCCGCAGAGCCGGCGCCACAATCAATTATATTTTGCGGGGTTGAAACAGGGTTTACTTGCGCTCTAGTACGTCTTTGATTTCTAATTATATGCCAGTTTCGTAGGAGTCGTTTCGTAGTAGCCATTGATTACCCAGCAGCTAGCACTTTATAGCCTTGTGTGGGTTGATGAAGGCGTGCTTTCCGGGGGGTAAAGCATCATACACCTTAACTCCGGACAATGAACATCTTATCAGTAAAGATGTAACTAACTACCGAAACTATAGATTAGACCTAATTAAGTAAACTAAGTTGGTCATATGCTGTATAATACTACTGTATAATACTATAGTAGATATGTTAAGTCCAAAAGAGCACTCGGGATTTGGTAAGTTGTTCTTATTGGCCCACTCTCATAATGTCTCTTTCCCCGCCCCCACGTACTCATTGTTCAATCATCTCATAACACATAATATGGCGAATTCAGTGCTCCTAGTGAGTGATAATCGTTTATTCGTAGCTTTCGCGAGCTAACAACGCTAAATTCTTGCATTATACATGATATCTAGGAGTCTGATAGTGCCTCATTGCCGAATGGAATACGCATGTGGACTCCCACTAAGCAGAGCCAGTACGCGACGATGCGCCCTCCACTTGAAATTACTAGAATAATGTGGACTTGAACTCTTGGAATAACGACCCCTGAAAGTCACTCTTGAATGCATCCTTTTTGTCCGGGCCTAGCGCTGATATGCATTTCCGGAGTAGCTTTTAAAAGTAGCAGCAGTCCTTCGTCATAGTTTTGGAGTTAAACTGTGCATTGAGTCTCTGTAAATAGAGCAACTAATACAGCTCGGAGACTTCTATCATTAGTTCTTCCCCGAGATGTTTTCCAAGAATAAGTTGCCGGCGTCAACAACACAAGACGCATCAAAAACTCTTCACTTTGCAAAACGTGGCCAATTGCTAGATGGAGACTCTTTGGAATCCATCAGTGGCTTCGAAGCGGAGCGCATGCGAGCACGTGCCCTTCTCACTGCCAAACAAGAAAAGAAGCTTCTCCGGCGCATCGATTGGCATATAATGCCATTATGTGCACTTATGTTTCTGATGAAAAACTTGGACGCGAATAATGTACATCCAATATTTTTTAGGCTTCAGATTGATAGTGGAAATCATGGATATACTGATAGAAATAAATAGGTTTCAAACATCCGCATTATGAATCGAGGCACAGACCAAAATATTCTACAACAGTTGGGAATGAGCTCTGATGATTACAATCTGGTCAATACAATATACTACGTAAGTCCACTAGATGCATTCGACTGATAACGTTAGCTAATAATATATTAGATCCCATATATCGTTGCGGAAGCACCCTCAAATCTATTCCTCAAGCGGCTTTTACCTTCAAGATGGCTTTCGCGCATCATGATCAGCTGGGGTATTGTTACGTGTTGCCACGCAGCTGTTAAAAACTCCCAAGGTCTCTACGCAGTGCGGTTTTTCCTTGGTCTTATGGAAGCTGGCATGTTCCCAGGAGTGATTCTTCAGCTTTGTTATTGGTATCGACCTGATGAGATGGCTCGCCGACTCTTGTACTTCTATATGTTGGGAAACTTTAGCACTGTTATAAGTGGTGTTTTGGCATTTGCATTCGATGGAGCTTCAGGAAGAGGAGGACTTTCGGGATGGCAGTGGTAATATCACACAACTTCCTGTTTTCTAGATGTGAACTAATCTGTTTTCTGTAGGATGTTTCTTGTGGAAGGTCTCGCGACGATAGTTATCGGAGTGGCCATCTTTTTCCTTTTGCCTGACTGCAAGTCTGCACCATCCTTTACTTTCAAATTGTTAGAACTAACATTACTACTTCAGTCCCGCCTCAAGCAAAATGGCTTACAGATGATGAGAAAGCATTCATTCAAGCTCGACTTCCCGGCAACTCCCCTCAATCCAAAGAAGCAAACTTTAAGTGGCGGGAAATATTAGAAGTTATGAAAGATGCTAAGACGTGGTTATTCACCTTCTGCTGGGCTTTTTTCACTGTTGGCACCACGGGTCTCCAATTCTACCTTCCCACAGTTATTGCCAATTTAGGATTTACGACCATTGCCAGAAGTCAGCTGCTCAATATCCCAACTGCTGTTTTGACCATTGGTTTCATAGCCATATTTGGTATTTGGGCTGATACGGCACTTCTTCCACGGCCCCTCTATCCGCTCTTCTTCATGGTCGTCATTTTAGCCTGCTACAGTGTTCTTTATACCTTCCCGAGCTCGGGCTCTGTCTACGCCGCTTCTATCCTTGCGACTGCCTTCTCCTCAGCGTGGTATCCTATGATGTGGCCATGGCGAGTTCAAACCACCTCCAAAGCAACTGGCTCCGCCTTCTCGATTGGGTTCGTCAACAGTTACGGACAGATTGGTGGAGCTCTCGGACCGCAGATCTTTAGATCAAAATATGCACCGCGGTATGGGACATCATTCAGTATCGCGATGGTGATGGTTGGGTTGGCAATTGCCACTAACCTTACTACATGGTGGTTCACGAATGATATCGAGGTGGAGACAAGGAAGCTGAAAAGAGCGAGGATAGAAGCCGCAAAACGTGATGAGGCCGTATTGGACGATGTTGACTTAGATGGAGCACACGGTCCAAATTCAACACCGGTGGCCAATGATTTAGAAACCGGCACAACTGGCAGCACTGAAATTGAGAGTGTGAGCGTAGTTGATAAAGAGGACGGCAAGAAGTAGCATAATTATCACCCTCAGCTTAATAAGCTTAAATAAAATTAGCGTTTGTCTGCATGTGAGACAGTCTCAGGGACATGATATTCTCGAGGTGACTGGATTTGCGTCATTCACGTGGACGCGGTGAGGCGACGTTGTTTGATGGTCCTTGCCTGAACCATAGGTTTCTATTCGGGTGCTGCACAGGTCTGATCTAGAACCTCCAATGTTATCGATGAAGAAGATCAGATGGCAGCGGAGGCGTTTGCGTAGGATTGGCTGATCATTTGTCGCATGAACCTAGTCTGAGTCAGCATGCTGCGTGTATGCGAACTATGATTGACCGGTTGAACGACGCGTCGTAACTCCCTACTATCCAGACTCGTTGGATGATGCCCGCACGCGCTTTGAGGAAAACTCAGTGATGTTCTTGAGGAGCTTGTTCCACGCCAATGTCGAACCGACGGTCTTGACTCAGTAGCAGAGCGCGCACTCCGTCGCTTGTAGGGGCACGTGCCACATCAGCGGATGCGGGGACTTGTCGCCGACGGGCGAGGAGGCGGCGGTGACGGCGTCGACGTCGGGATAGATGAAGCTCGTGAACTAGACCAGCGTGTCGACGTTCATGGCGACCGTCTTACTAGAGTTCCCGGCGCTGAAGGACGTCATCGTGTATTTGTCGTGGGCGTAGATGTCGTAAGTGTAATTGTTCGTATCGTACAACTCCCCGGCCAAGGAGGCATCACATTAGAAGCCGAAGTATAGCAGGCAGCCGTCGGTGTTGGCATGAGCCTGCTACGTTTACCGTCGCTAGAAGCCATTATCACGATCACATCGTCAACAATCACATATGCGACTTCTCTTGTGATTTCGGTCTTGGCCGACGCCACTCCCAAGATGTAGCGCAAGCTACACCGCCAAGGGAAAGCTTCGTAAAGCTTCTTTTGGGATTCCGCGGGACCCTAGCAAGGGTCTCTGATTTGACACAGAGAGAACCGCCGAAGGCCTTCTCGATACGAGCTTGTGGATACTAGGACTACATCAAACTAACAGGCGACGCCAACTACAGATGAAGAAGGAAGCTCGCATATGTGCCGATATCCGGCTGCTATGGTCGTATCGCAACTGTTCACCTTGATCGACTTCATGGCGCCCTTCGAACAACATCAGGGGACGTCGGTCAGTATGCGGGGTTAATCCGAACGTATGCGCCGAATCTTGCCACTTTCGGAAAGATATTCACTCCCACTACGCTCAATACAGTAGGTGGTAGACATTAGATGGCTTTATCATTATACTACTATCTAATTATCCCCTTCCCACGCGCTCCTCGCGTTGCCCCGTTTTCTCGGGCTAGATTAGGAATTTCGCTGCGACGATGGCGGAAAATCGCCGTACTTAAGTCCCCTACACCCTCCCGCGCACGACGGCGATGTGTGCCATGCACACGTTGCCGTCGTGCCCATCCTCACGATGCTGTTTCGCCGATTCAAGGACCCCAAGGGGGACATAACAGAGACCACGACCGAGGTCGCCGACCCGGACAATGCTCTCGGCACAACGAAGACTGAGACGCCCTCGATTGACCACGAGGAGGCCGCCGTGCATGCGCACCTAAAGACATTCAAGAATCTGCATGAGTACGACTTGAGCTTGCCCGCGGACCTACGTGATGCCGTTGGCCATACAACAGAGGCTCACGACATTGCCGGCGAGCTCAAGCTCGAGCATGAGATTAACGATAACTCGCCGTACCCCGAGGTGCGCGCTGCGGTGCGCAACTACGACGACGGGGGACCAGCGAACACTGTCCGTGCTTGGGTCATTGGTTTGGTCCTCGTCACTATAGCATCCGGGCTGAACCAGCTCTTCTTCCTGCGCTACCCCAGTTTCTCGCTCAACTCGCTCATTTGCCAGTTGGTTGCTTATCCAATTGGATGTGCGTGGGCGAGATGGATGCCAGAGCATGAGTTTAACTGGTTCGGGCTGAAGTGGAAGACGAACCCGGGGAAGTTCAACATGAAGGAACACACGATCATCACGGTCATGGCCAATTGCACCCTCAGTGGACCTGTCGCGTACTCGCTAGACACCATTGTTGCGCTAAAGGGCTTCTACAAGAAAGATCTGGGCTGGGGCTTCAACATCCTCTTCACCATCTCCCAACAGGTCATCGGCTATGGTCTCGCTGGTATTTGCCGCCGATTCCTCGTTTGGCCGGCTGCTATGATTTGGCCAACGAACCTCGTGAATACATCGGTCTTCTACGCTCTCCACGACCACCGTGGCTCGGATCCTGAGAGGACCAATGGCTGGAGCGTTGGCAGATATCGTTACTTCCTCTACGTCGTTCTAGGCTCATTCTGCTACCACTGGTTCCCCGAGCTCATAGCCCCATTCTTGAGCGTCTTTGCATTTGTTACCTGGATCAAGCCCAACAGCCCCGTCATCAACCAGCTCTTTGGCGGAACTTCAGGCCTCTCCTTGATCCCCATCACCTTCGACTGGAATATCATCACTCAATTCGTCCTGAGCCCTCTCCAATTTCCCGTCTTTGCGCTCTTGAACGTTGGCTGCAGTGTCATGCTCTTCTTCTGGGTCATCACACCGGCATTGCATTACACCGGGGCGTTTTACGCCGAATACCTACCCATCTTGGACAACACGATCCGCGATAACACGGGTGCGGCATACGAGGTGGCCAATGTCCTAACGCCAGACCTAAAATTCGACGTTGAAAAATACAAAGCTTACTCGCCGCTGTTTCTATCAACGGGGAACATGTGGTTCTTCGGCGCTTCGTTCGCCGCCATCACATCTGTCCTCGTGCATACGTTCCTATATGAGCGAGCGGTGGTCTGGGCAAGATTTAAGGATTCGCGCGTCGAAGATGAGGATGTCCACAGGAGGCTTATGCGCAAGTTCAAGGAAGTGCCTGATTGGTGGTACATGCTGATTTTCGTCGTGATGCTGGCACTGGCCATGGTGGTCTGTCAAGGTGAGTTTTTATCCCATGAAATTACGTCCGAACCTAACGTCTCTAGTGTACGATACCGGCCTGCCTATTTGGGGCCTGATAATTGCCATGCTTCTGCCATTCATCTTCATGGTTCCCATTGGCATCCTGCAGGCTGTGACTAACTTCCAGATCGGTCTTAACATCATCACCGAGCTCATCGTCGGCTTCATGCTCCCCGGCCGCCCCATCGCGATGATGCTGTTCAAGGCCTACGGCTATGCTTCTATGTATCAAGGTCTCCTCTTCACCCAGGACCTGAAGCTTGGCCATTACATGAAGGTCCCTCCCCGCGCCATGCTGGCAGCCCAGTTCGTCGCCACCATTTGGGCCGGCATTGTCAACGTCGCCGTCATGGAATGGGCCTTCGGGGCCATCAACGGCATCTGCGAGGCCGGGAACACTAACGGCTTCATCTGCCCTACCGGCCGCAGCGCCTTCAACTCCTCGGTCATCTTCGGCGTCATCGGCCCGCGTCGCATCTTCGGGGAGGCGGGTCTCTACAAGAACTTCTTGTGGCTGTTCCTCGTTGGTGCGCTCACGCCGTGCCTCTTCTACACGCTAACGCGCATGTTCCCCAAGAGCAAGATGCGCTACGTCTCCGCGCCGCTCATCTTCGGTGGCATGGGTTTCATCCCGCCTGCGACCCCGCTGACGTACATCTCCTGGATGGTTGTCGGCTTGATCTTCAACCACTTCATCCGCCGCCGCTACAGCGGCTGGTGGAACAATTACAACTACCTCACCTCCGGAGGTATGGATCTCGGCCTTGCACTCTGCCTGATCATCATGTTTTTTGCGGTGTCTCTGCCCCAGAAGCAGTTCCCGAGCTGGTGGGGCATAGACGTCGTGGCGAATACGCTCGACAGCCAGGATGCGGCGGTGCAGACTGTGCTGGCAGACGGAGAGATATTTGGGCCGCCGAAGGGGACGTGGTCGTGAGTGGTAAGGGATGAGGGGTTATTCTTTGGTTTAGGGAGAGGAGATTGAGATAGTAGTGCCATATATGCTAAATAAATGTCAGATCTATACCTCGTGTGCTATTTTCGGTTCTAGTTAATAACTCCCATCTATCCCTCCTTAGTCATGTACATGTTAATATGAATTCAGCCCTTTCCAATGTTTCTCTAGCCCCTTACCTTGAAGTAATTCGCCCCCCTTACTCAAGCACCCCGCCAAACTCCACCTCCGGCGGTCCCCACTCCCCCGGCTTCACTACATACAACACCTCCGCCACCACTCCCCTTCCCTCAACCACCACATCCTCATCCTTCCCGTCTACCCCTAATCCCCTCATCACCCCCTTCATACCCTCATTCGCTCTCATCGTCCCAACTGATACACTCCCCAACCCCGTTGCGAGCCCAATTCCAACGATTCCCTTTATCACCGCCTTTCCCACCCCCCTTCCCCTTGCCTCCTCATTCAGCATCAACCCTGCATTTAGCATCCCCGGCGCTATGGTTGTGAGATTGCACAGCCCCACTACCGTCCCATTCTCCACTATCAAACAGTCTACGCAGTCGAAATTCGTCTTTGAGCTGACGTAGCGGCCGGTTTGGCTCTCTTCCCAGGCGGCGATGGCGGGGGGGTCGTAGATCTTGTTGGGGGAGTCGAGGAAAGTCCGGTTAGTGGGGTTGGAGATGATGGAGAAGCGAGAGGGGAAGTCGGCGGGGGTGGCGCGGC